>CAOLHI010006353.1:0-35683 GCA_948474755.1 Ctenosaura bakeri
TCTCCGCCTTGTGTCATGTATACGTGGCTGTCAGGCTCCCTCCTTTCCGCAGATGTGGCTCCCTTTCTAACCTGAGGTGAAGGTACCTCACGAGGGACGTCGACCACTCCTCCTCCGTGCGTGTGTCTTCACACAGAGCCTCCCCCAACAAGGGTGACCCCCTCTCTGCTTTCCCGTGAGGGGGGCGGCGGCGGTCTGGGTTCCTTTCCAACCGAGCCTTTTTGAGCCCGCCTGTCCCCACCGCGCTTCTTCGGGTGTACGTTTGAGGAGCGAGGGAGCGAACACTCCCCCTTCCTTCCCACCCCCTTTCTTGCGCTGCCTTTCCTCGTAATGGAGGCACTGCAATCCCTGTGCCTCCTCGGAGACCCTGCCCCAGGTCTCCCTGACACACCTTCCCTCCCTGTCGCCCGAGGGTCGGGGGCTCTCGTGCGGGGACTGTCAGTCGGGAGAAGGAGCGCTGTCATCCGGCAAAGCCCCCTCGGTCCCAGCCTGTCACTGTTGGTGCTGCAGCTGAAGCCATGGCTGCCGCCGCTGTCACTCCTTTTCCCTCCTTGTGGGGCTGTGTGTCTCTGGTGTGTTTTCGTTCGTGCTCTCCGCCTCACATTGAGCCTTCGTGGGGGGGGGGTGCTCGATGTGGGTAAGATAATCGTGTTCAGTAATAATGATAATGCTGAGAGCAGGGAGTTTTTTGGTGTACAGCATTGTCAGCCCTTTCTAAAAGGAAGAGGCGGTGGTTAGTGTTCCTGTGTGTGGTGTGTGTGTGTGTGTGTGTGCGCGCCCGCCTGCCCGGGCGCGAGCTTTTGCGTACGTCTCTACAGGCTGCCAGGGAGAGAAAGAGAAAGCAGCCTTGAATGTGCGCTAAGTTCCATTTAAATAGCTATTCCAAACGCTCAAAGGAAGAGCTATTCATTGTGATGTCTTGCGGCGGGAGTCTTATAGAAGGCCTGAGATACCTTTGAAAAATAGTTTAGCCACGTCAGTTATCCTGCTCTCGTGCAACAGATGCTGGAATGAACCAGGGTCCTTTGATTTGTGAATAAAATAATTGTATGGCCTAGCTTTATAACGCAAGATCCAGTTTTCTGCATGTGCGTGCTTTCTGTTTTAATCAATGCCAGGGCTAATATTCGTGCTTCACTTTTAATATCAAAGAGTCTTTGTGGGACTGTAACACCTAAAAGATTTATTGTGGCACAGTCTTTTTTTTTATGGATTATGTTCTAGTTAATCACATGCACAGAGTATTTTCTGAGTTACTATTGCAACATACGCATGGGGTGGTTGAGGAACTGTAAACAATGATATCAGAGACAACTGTAGTGCAGAAAGTACAGTGCTAAGTACTATAATAGTGGAACAGTTGATGCATTAAAACATAGAAATCCTTGCAGTGATGAACTGCTTAGTCCAATGTAGTGTTTAAAAAGTCTTTATTAAAGTCACAGGTTATAATGGAGACTGTAATTAAGCTTTCTAACACAAATCTCTTTTTTACATTCTTTTGTTCAAGAATGCTGTTTTTAAAAAGTCAGCAACAATGGCCTGCTGCTTGAAATGTCCCCACATTTTTGAATATTGTCATTTCTGATATCAAAGTTGTGTCTCTTTTTATTTTGTATTGGGGCTAGCTAAATATGGTAAGGCGCTACAGCCCGTCAATGGTACATATAACACAATCTTCCAGTGTGGTAGCTGCCATACCTTGCAAGGATAAGGTTCAACTCTATCTCCTGTGGTTTGAATACAGACAAAAATGTTTTTTAAAATCTCACTGCATCAGCTCAGCATTGCAAAAATGTCTGTATTGTTACACATGTTTAGTGAACAGCCATTGTAAATGTAATTATCACAGTCTGTACTTTCTGTATGTCATATTCCTCCTGCCTCACAGCTCACAGGCTCCCCCCCCACAGAACATCTCATTTATCTGTTAAAGTGAACAGCAATCCATTAAAACTTATGCTGTAACAAATACTGTATGTTAAGTCTTTAAAGTGCCTCAGTATTCTTTGTTGTTGTTGCTACTGACATGGCTACTCATCTAAAAACTTTTATGCTCTTTAAAAAGTCAAGTAGAAAAACTGCACTGTTTAGATAAAAATAAAGTATTTGTATTAAAAAGAGTATTTTGAGAGCCTGTGATATTTGTATTCATGTATGACCTTCAACAAATCCCTGGACAAGTAAGATCCACTGACATTTTCATGAAATTATAGGCCCGTGATGGGAGAATGAAGGAGAAGAAAATTATCTCATCTAACTGTACCTCACACATTACCAGGTGCAAGTGGCCACAAATACATTTAGAGTGCTGGATGTTTCATAATGTTAAGAAGTAATTTAGTAGAAGAATGTACAGATCTAGTATAAGTAAACCTGGGCACACAGTGCCAGGGACAAGTCACTCTCAGCAGCTCTTCTACTTTACTGGTTTCTCCAGCATGTGGATTCTGATACCAGATATAGTGAGTACTTGTTTTGCGAGTATGAAGACACAATAAACTCACTGAAGCTCTTAAAATATTTTTAGATGTTCTTTTCAGTACATGTTCAGTTCACTTATAACCACCAGTAGTACTAATATTCCATGGTTCTGGAGGAAATAGACTCTGAGATCTAAAGTGAAGGAGGGAATATTTTTCAGCCATTTTATGAAAGGTTGTTTTGTTGTGTTTTTTGAGCTTCTAATCACTATTCTGTGAACAGGTTTAGAATGGTGATTATTCTGAATTTAACTACTGTTAGAATCTGTTCTATCCTGTCTGTGAGGGGTTGGGAGACCTATTTATGATTATGGTTAGATGAGCCATTATCATTTATCTAGTGTTTGTCTTCCATATGAGGTTTTTATTGTTTATGTTCACACCAACATGTTTCCTCACATCCTTTTGCTTGACACATTGACCTTGTTTTGCAGATTGATACAAGTTGCTCTTGAGAAAGTGTTGGGCTGGGCATAGAGGAAGGGGTATAAAGTATGTTAGTAATTACCAAAGCCACACTGTGTTAGCTACTAAATAGTTCTCCTTAGCTATTGGCAGTTCTGCCCATCTGTGACATAGATCATGTCACACAGTGTTGACAATATTTTGCTGGCAGAAAAACTTGAGGCTATAATTGCCAAGATATTCTTGGCAACTTTCAGCAGAAAAGACCAGCTCATGTTGCATGACTATATTGTTAGAATAATATAGATCAGAGGTGCAGCTGAGCCACTGTTTCTTTGGCTGTTTTTTTTTCACCAGGGTCTAGAATCTTGGTCCTGGTTCTTAATCATAAATGTGTTGCATTATATGTATATTTGAAGCTGATATAAACTAAAATGTTTTTTGGTAGTCTGGTAGCTTAAGCTTGATGCTTTAGGTCAGCAGTTCTCAACCTGTGGGTCGAGACCCCTTTGGGGGTTGAACGACCCTTTCACAGCGGTCACCTAAGACCATCGGAAAACACATATTTCCGATGGTCTTAAGAACCGAGACACCGCTCCTCTATCCCGCCCCATCCCCTTTTGAAACAAAGTCACTGATCCTCTCACCAGAAGCCAGCCCCCGCTGTTATTTGGTGGCCTCACAGCCAATGGGAGGGCTGTTTCTGAGACCCCACGCTGGGAGGAGGGGAGAGGAGGCAGCTGTTGCTCCGGGCGGGGGGGGTTGCGCCATTGGAGGAGCGCCACCTCTCCTCGCCGCTGCCGCCCCACCAGCGACCTTTCTCGCTTGGGCCGCCTCCTCCTTTTGCTCCTCAGCACGGCAGCCGAGCACGCGCAGGCGGGCAGGCTCTGAAGTAGGACATGGCGCCATCTTTTCCTCCCCCCGTGGAACTGCCAAGGCGAGCGAGCAAGCACTGCGTAGGAAAGGAGGGTGTCTGAGCCCACGCCTGGAGCGAAGCTCTGCAGCAGGAATGGGGCCGTGAGCAAGCGGGGAAGCTCCAGGCGCCCCGCAACAGGAGGAGGGATTGCGCTTTGTGCGGAGAGGGGAGAGCCTGGTCGGCGCCGCCTCTTGCTGGGCTAACCCCCTCCCTCCCTCCAGGCTCTCGGTGCCTGCAGCACTGTTCGCCGCGGGCGGCTTGCGTTGCCTTTCCTGCCCGTGCTTTGAGCAAGCAGCGGAGAGGCAGAAGGAGACGCGCCACCCGCCCTCGCGCTGGGTTTGCTATCACGGGAATGTGGGGGGCGGCAGCGTTGGGGAGGGCTCTGAGCCCCCGGGCCCCCTCCCTTGCCCCCACCCCTACCCCTACCCCTACCCCTGCGTGCGCGCCGAGCACAACTGCCAGCTTCCAGGGCTGCCATTTTGTCACTGGTGTCACTGACTCAGAAGGGGGGGTGGAGAGCTGCAAAAATGCCCCAATCGGGTGCCGTTCGCACAGGCATTGGGCAGGGAGGGGGGCAGGGTCAGTGGGTTGCAGGAGGGGGAGGTGTTTTGATGGAGGCCTTGTGCGGGGCGGGGGGTGGGAGCGTCCATCTACCGGGAAAGAGAGCTGCGGGTTGGAGCAGCTTCCAGGCAGCCCGGCGCTCCACGGGGTTCGGTGGGCGGGCTGGGCGGCAGCCCAGCACAGGTCTCAGCTCCTTTGGCGGAGGTGGGGAGCTTGTTGTGCTACCCCAGGGATTCCTGGCCGGGCCTGTAAGAGGAGTTTATTTCAGAGATGGGCAGTCTTCTCTCTCTCTTTCCAGCCTACTTTTGGAAACTTTTTGCTTGAATTTTGTGTTGCAGTTACTTGCCCTCTTCTCATTTGCCCACCCACCTACCCTCCTACCCAATGGTAGGCCCACCTTAGGGTCAACATAAGTCAGGAACAACTTGAAGGCACACACAAGAAGCTTGTGTAGTCCCCCGAGATGTAATTGGAAATAACTATTTCACAATATATAATTATATATTGTTTTTGTGATTAATCACTATGCTTTAATTATGTTCAATTTGTAACAATGAAAATACATCCTGCATATCAGATATTTACATTACGATTCATAACAGTAGCAAAATTACAGTTATGAAGTAGCAACGAAAATAATTTTATGCTTGGGGGTCACCACAGCATGAGGAACTGTATTAAATGGTTGCGACGTTAGGAGGGTTGAGAACCACTGCTTTAGGTCATAAAGTAGGTGAAAATTGAATGGTTCTAGGCAGACCTTGAAAGCTTTAGCAACTGTTAAAATTCTGATACATACTAGGAGAATCTTCAAATCTCTATCCAGATTCTGGTGATCATAATTTGTAACTTGAACCATTGTATCTCGTAAACACAGTGGAATATTTTAGAAAAGATTCAGTGTTTCATATGCTTTGTGACAATTATCATGATTGTGTGGGACAAGGCTGAATAAGAATATTAAAGTTCACTGTGTTAAGTAGCCACTTAATTTATATCATCCAAAGTGTGACTTAGCTATCATGAATGGTATGTAGGTTTGCTTCTTCCTTTCCTTTTCCTCGCACATATTTTTGTTTCTTTTTCTTCATTTCCTGCTTTGAACAATCCATAGTGTGTTATAAGATCTGAGTTGGGCAAACCACAGCTTCCATAGCTGTACAGACTGTGGCCTCCATGACATGTTGTCAAATCATTTTCCAGTTCTGGTTTGGAGGCAGGTTATAATCTGTGCAAACTGTAGATTACTTATGATGCGTCTGATAAAGTAGACTGAATCTATGAAAGCTCATGCAACAAACTTCTTTCTTTCAATCTTAAAAGTGCTACAAGATCCTATGCAGACTAACACAGCTGTGTCTTTGAATACAAGATAGTTTACTTGGTTCAGATACAACAAACTACAATCTGTTCAAAATAGAAAAAACTAACACATGAGCTAATAGAAGAATGCCTAAACTCAACATCTTTTTATAGTGGAAAACCCTTAGTTCAGTGGACAATCCATAATTCAGGTGCTGCACATAGACCATATCTCCCTTGGTTGTGTGCCTGAGTTAAAAAATAATACAGAGAAAAACAAAAGAGAGGGGAATGAGAGGAAGATTGCCTGTTAGTGTAGATCAGATTTTTAAGAATGAAATTATTATAACAATAATGAGTATAATGAGAATGAGATTTAGATACATGTAACAAAAATATATAAGCAATATGATGTACAATACATTGAATAAGTATATGATGATAAAGAATCTGAAGAGAAATAGTAAGCTTTTCTTGTTGTAATTTTTCCTTTTCTCATGTTTATGTTAATCATGTGTTTTTGTTTTGTTCTTTTTCTTGTATAATCAATAAAAAAATAAAAAAATAATGTAGATCAGATTTAAGCACAGATGAAGAAACCTTGCATGCATCATAGTATGACATCATACTTTAAAAAATTATCTTCAAACTGAGTTTCTCTAATATCTCTGACGATTTGGTAACAGACCTAAATCAATCAGCAGCAGCTTGATAGAAGGTTTTCACTCTTCCTCTGCAGACCTTGATGCCAGTTGAAAACTGGTTCTGGAAGGCTTGACAGCCAACTGGATGAGGCTGCATAGGAGGCTGCAATTGTGAGGGGAGATCACCGCCCTCCTTATTCTGATGACAGAAACAGTTCTGCCAGCAGATATACTCTGTGGGATCCTGGCCAAAGAAAGGGATTAATTCAGTATTAGAAGAATATTAAGCACTAAAATCTCTTTTTAGATTACAAACAAGACACATGTACTGATCAAATTATGTGGTAGTTTATTTAAGTAGCAGAATTAGGCTGTAGTCTTGAACCCACTTGCCTGAACTGAACAGAACATTCCCAAACATACGTACATAAATATATATGCCTGTGTGTGTGTGTGTGGCACAGATGGGAAACCACTAGTTCACTGAGGTTTCCCATCTGAACCTCACAGTTACGTCTAGTCAGAGATAGGAAATAACAGTAAGGATCCCCTTCTTACTGCATTACATTGAATGCTTTGCCCATCTTGCATCCTTCCCAAATGAGGAAAACATGGGATGGGCAGTGCCTCAGTTGGGACAGGTTCATTGCATATAGAATTACCCTAACTTTCACAGATAGTGAAACCAGCCTGCTCAGCTGTAGGACTGACTGAAGAAGCTCCAGGCAATTTTCCAGACTGGGACTGATTGGCGTCAGAGGACCTTAATGCTGTCTAGATCATGGAGAGGTTCTAGGATATCATCTGGCAACCCACTCAAAACAAAGGAAAGTTTATGCCTTGTATATGCTTGCTGGTGCCTGAGTTCTTGTACAGGTAATTGAGAAACTCCAGTCTTAGTACTTATTCAAGCATACCTCTGAGATTCACCTTCTTTGCCTTTACTGTGCAAACTAAATTTGGGTGGGCAGGGGGATGCAAATATTTATACCTTATTGTGCTATATGTATAGGTGCTAAACTGATATTACTGGTGCTTATTTGTGTGCTGTCACCTGTCTCAAAAGGATTCTCAACTTGCTTCCACATAAGGCTGCTCTTGTTCACATTGCCTAATTGGCTACTTTTGTGGGAGTTGGGGTGCAAGACCCTTACAAAGTGGGAAAAACATGAATTAAAATAAAATTAAAATAACAAACACTATTTTTCTTACATGAGGACACTTCTCTAGGAATCTATAGGTTCTCCAGTACAATTCTAAGATCCGCTTCAGCCAGAAGTTGACCATAGTATCACACTGGAAAACCTAGAGATTCCTACAGAGAACTTTTTTTTCTGTGGCAGGGGCAAATAAAGTAATATTTTTTTAATAAATAAATTAAAAATAATGTGCAGATGACCAAATCCATGAGTGCTGTACCTGCAGACTTGGAAAGCCAACTGTAGTTGCAGTAGAAACAATTGTATCTTCTGGCTAACGTCACTGGGAGCCATCTGTCCGGAAGCACCATTGGACAATAGTAATAAATCTACTTTATAAAAATACTATAATGCTTTTGTGTAAGCTGGTCTTCCAAAGAGTTTCATAACTTGTACAAGGGTGCAGAGGAGAACTTTCTTTTATCCTTTTTAGTTTAGTTTGTAAGCTGTTTTTAACTCCACCTGTGGGGAAAAGGTAAGGTATAAATAAATCAATACAGTACAGTACAAAACTTAATGCAATGAGAGAAATACTGGATAAGAATTAGCTGTAGCAAATGCTGTAAAGTTATGGAATATTGTAACAAACACATCCTGATTTTGGGACAGGTGTTGGGAATTTGATAATAGTACAATTTTGAGAATGTTTATTAAACAGCCTGGGAAAGTCAGGTAATTTTACACTGAACTGTTTTATTTTGTTTGCTATTCAAAGAGACAACACTTCTGTTAACATCCGTATTTATTACATGAACAATCTGTTGCAAAATGTTCTGACACTTTCTAGTATGGTAGTATTGTTGTATATAGCTGCCAAAAATATTATTAGATTAACTAAATTCTTATATTAACACTATATCAAGTAGAATAAGTAATAATATGGAGAAGAATAAGCTGTAGAACTTGTAGCTTAAAAAACATTGCAAATTTATTTTTTAAAACCACATTTTAATCTGAACTGTGTTGAAGGTACTCTAAAAGCTAAACAAAGAAGTATCCAGCTATTTTTAGATTAAATATAAAAACTAAATCCATGTAGCTAAACTGGTTAAATGATAATGTAAGAGAAATGATAAAGCTAAAGTCCATTGCTTGAATTGGGTTTAAATTATTTAGACCCTAGTTGTTGAGAGAGCATTTCTTCACAAGAATGTGTGGAATATATATAAATACACACAAACACACACACATACAATATGAATACCTCAGTCTATTACATTAAAGAGCCAAGCCAGTTTGTCAGGAGGAGTGTGTAGACAACAGAATACTAGCAGCTCCTTTTTTAACATGCTGTTGCATTGCACAATTCAGTTTCATGTATGCTTACTTGAAAATATGAACCAGTTTGTTTATTTGACCTTTTCCCAAGCAATTGTGGATAAGAGCCTACATTTCATATTATTACAGTTCACTGGACAAGTAGACTGCTAGTAAAAACTATACTAACATCCTGTGGCTTAAATAAACAAGTGGCTGCTTATCATTATTGTCTGCCTGGGGGAAGAAAAATAGTGTAAAGAAAAAAAGATAGATAGATAGAGAGTTAACAAATCTCTAAGTATTTCTGTAATGTGAGTATTTATTTGTGGAAGCCATACTTGTCAGTGAGGAATTGTATTCTCTGAATTGTGGTGAAAACCAATCTTTGTTCAGTTGTTAATAAGACCCTGTCCATGTGGAATCATAATGGAAAAGCAAGAACACCAAAAATAGGAATGATCATATCTGCTGTTATTTTTATACATTTGTAGACATTTTCTTCAAAATTACATCATTTTGGATATCTTGATACCAGTGTGAAATCTTTTTGTTTTCTTGGTAGAAGACAAATGCGGAGTGGAAAATTTTCAAAAACTGTGTTTCTGTTGAAAATTTTGCGCACCATAGAGATAGATGAATTGTGTGTGTGTTTATCTATCTGGGCTGTTGTATTACAAAGCTGTCCATGTTAAATAGGCTAAATAAAGGGCATGAAGTTCTGGTTATGCCTCTAGGAAGACAAGCATTGACATAACTTAGTGCTTGGTACTTTGCACAGCTCACCAACAGTACCTTCTTTGTCATTGACCTTTCTGCAGATATTTTCACGACTTTTTCTGCTCTACCTCACTTCCTTCTTTTTTCCTCTGTCTCACTCATTTTCTTCTCTGTATTTGCCTTCTAACCTTTCACTAACTTGGTTTCTTCCTCTACATCAAGAGCTGCACATAGTGCCTTGTTTTTCTACACTGCCTCAGTTTTCACTCCTCATCTTTGCCCCTGGTTGGTTAACTTCTCTGTCTTATTATCCATTCTTTGCCCCTCTGTAGCACAAGAGGAGAGAAGGCAGCTGGTACCCCAGTGGTGGGACTATCCTTGGTAGCAGCTGTGGGAGAAGGTTTCAGATGGGTGTAGCCTTATCAGGTGTGGTTGTGGGGTTCCAGCAAGTGGGAGATACAGGCTGAGTCAACATTTGTGGTAGAGAATATCCAAAGCTTGGAAACTTTCATTGTTTTTTAAATTATCTCCCGGAATCCTCAACTAGTCCCTAGCTATGCTGACTAGGGGACTGTGGAATATAGTACAAAAAGCAAAGATATGTTTTCTATCTGTATGAATAATCATCATCAGTGGATGAAATAAAGATTTCTTTTGTTCTAGTTTTTTTTTCTCCCCAGAGGCTGTTGCGGATGTCTCAAAAGTGGGGTGGTACAAATCCAACTCAGACCCATCTTGGAAAATCTCTAACCCTAGATGGGTTGGAGCTGGCTATATTTTACATGCTGAGTAACAGACATCCCCTTTTCACATGCTTGGATGCACTGTCTAGAAGAGGTTAATGCTGGTTGAGGTGGAGTTGGTGTGATGATGGTGACTCGGGTTTGTGGAGAACGAAGCAACCATGGGAAGAGATGTGGGGAAGGCTGCATAGGAAAGCACATAGTTGTTTGGAGGGGGAAGGTATAACTGAGGGGGGCAAGGAAGTGGGAAATAACTTTACCTGGAGTAAAGTGTTTCCCTAGGGTAAATCTCCATACAAGACTACTATGGAGATAGTTCCACAGGACCATGCTAAGTGGTCTGATGTCAGAACATGGGAACCATGCCTCAGCCCTTCCTCTGAGGAGAACAACATACCTGCAGCCTCAAGCCTTCAAGAATCAAGAGGGGTGCCCCAGTCTTTGAAAGCCCCTGCTGTCAGTGACTGCCTTTCCTTCTTAAGGTTAAACAAGAATTTCATTAGGTAAATGTATTTTTAGGCAGATTACATTGGCATAGGGATGATGCATAGATTGAAAATACAGACAAGGTTCAAATTGGAGTACTGGGAAAAATAATATATGAAGGAGGGGACTGTTTAGAAATAATAGCCACTTTCTGATTGTCACTGTTGTACTTCATGAATTGTATTCTCTTCTGGTTAACTGGAATCTTGTCATGAATGTCCATACCTATCTAATGTCCAGGGCTGATTACTGCCAGGTTCCTGTGTAGTCCACTACAATCAAGAATGTTCAGAAACTATAGTTGCAGAAAACATGGTGAACAAGTTATTAACCAGTACTTGTCCTGTGGAAAATTGTACTAATACTGGAAAATCTATACTTTTCTTTTTGCTTCTTGTGTCTGGATGCAACCTAGTGTACCAACAGCCTACTCTAATCAACCAGAGCCCGGGTATGAAATGCATGACAACTGTTTTCTCTTATATAACCATACTCGTATACTGAGATCATCATCTAAGGTCCTGTTTTAGAATATCTTGGAAGGTAAGCCGCTAACTGCTGTAGGGAAAGTCTGCTGTGTTGTGGGGTCTTGACCATGGAACACTTTCCCTGGATACATTAATCTAGTATCTACTTTATCTTTTAGCCACCAGTTGAAAGCTATATATTCTTAAACTTTTGGCATTACTTAATCTTGATGTGTTGATTTTATTGCTGATGTTGTTGGCTTTTATGAATAGTTTACAGTCTTAGTTGAGAGAAATTACATGGTACATAATGCCAGTTTCTTTCTGGTAAGATAGACAGTAAAACACTTTTTTCTGCTTTTCTTCCTCTGTTTTTCTTCTTCTTTCATATCTTCCAATCCATTGACAGCAGTGGGAAGGAATTAAGTATGCCAGCTCCATATGTAACATATTTATTTATTTATTTATTTAATTTAGATCCTATCTTTCTCCCAAAATGGGACCCAAAGTGGCTTATAAATATAAGTTAAAACAAAGTAGCTAAAATAGTATGTAATGGAAAAGTTTTTTAAAAAGCACTGAGACACTTAAGAGATTAATTTAAAGAAACAGTTAAAAAGCATAAAACATCTGTAATCTATTAAGAACAGCAGACCTATTGCATGTCCCTGTACCCCCAGCCATTTAAAGCTGAAGTCCTGTTCAAATAAGGTCTTTTCCTGCCAGCACAAAGAGAGCAGGGAGAAGCCCAGCAAAGTCTCTCTCAGAATGAACTGCTGTAGCCTTGGAGCAAGCACTGAGTAGGACTTCTCTCTTGTCTTTACTAGGTAATTCTGGGAGGATGTTGTGACAGAGAGAGAGAGCCCTTCCCAAATAATGTAAAACTCCAGACTCATATGAGGAGTTAGAGGTTTCAGACAGTCAGAACATAACCTAGCTAGTGCTTTCAGTTGTGCCCCAGAAACTGATAGGTAGCTGTTTCGACATGAGAGTTATATGCTCCCTGTAAGGACTCCCAGTCATCCAGCTGCTGAAATTTCTAAACAGTTTCCAAAGGCAGCCCCATGTAGATTGTGTTACAATATTCCAGACATGATGTAATCAAGGCATGTATTACTGTGGCCAGATCTGACATCTTTATGGTTGGGTGCAGCTGGTGCACAAGTTTTAATTGTGTGAACTCACTCTTGGTCACTGTCTAAACCTGAGGCTCCAGGTTCAGGGGTGAATTCAAGAATATACCCAAGTTATAACCCTCACATTTCAGAGGAAGTGTGACCCCAGCCAGTACAGGTTGAATCCTTGTTCCCTGATCTGCCTTCTAACTGACCAGGAGCACCTCTATCTGATCAAGATTAAGCTTCAGTTTGTTTTCCCTCATCCAGTCAATTAGTGACAGCAGACACTGGTTTAGGACTAAGATATTTTCTTGGTATATTTATTATTAAGATTCATGTGTACTTATTCTGGTTTCATATATATGTTAAATAGCATGGGGGACAAAAAGAACCTTGGGGGACATCACCAAGCAGGGGCTAGGATGTCAGACAGGAATCTTCCAGCATCATCTTCTGGGTTCACCCATCCAGGAAGGAATAGAGCCACTGTAAAACAGTTCCTCCAAGTTCCAGTACAGAGAGGTGGCTAGAATTGTATGGTCAGTAGTATCGAAAAGTCACTGAGAAGTTCAGCATAACCATTGGGGACATGCTCCCCCTGTTAGTTGCTCAAGTTTGTCATCCAACGAGGTGAGCAAACCCAACTCTGTCCCATAACTGACCTTGAAGGCAAATTGAAGTGAATCTAGATAATCCATTTGATTCAGGAATCTTGAGCTGGGAGGCTATGACATGTTCTAGAATCCTGCACAAAAAGGCCCTAACTACTCAAGATAGCTGTGTTAGACAATTCAGTGTAGATGCAACAATGGCAGAGAAGTACCGTATGATTTTTTGCCTTAACAGGTGCCCTCATCAGGGGTTAGGAGATCCTTGAAACTAGGGAATGTTTCCCTCCTTCTGTGCCTCTTAAAAGAATACTTCCAAAGAGAGATAGCCTCCTACATTTACCGCAGAGGATTCAGTGTTCTGTCAGTAGCTCTTCATAGGAGTGTAGGATTATTTCCTAAATTGTTTTGTAGATGTGATATAAACTATCAATTATTTTATTACATTTGTATTCACCTTGGGAGCCTAGTTCAGACACATTTCTTAAAATATATGTATTAAAACGCTCTGTTCATACAAAAAAGCATGGGCAGTTGTACTTTTTGATGTATTTATAATAAGGGTGTGCAAAGTGTGGGCTGAATGCTGGCCCCATTTCTAGGGCCCCCAGGATTTTTTTAAAAAAGCAACTAAAAAATGCTCGCAGATGCCCTCTAGGGAGATGTTGTGGGCATTTTTGCCACTTTCTTGCCCTCCCCTGGCCAGTTTAAGCCCTTTGCTGGGGGGGGGAGGGACTTACCCTCTCGTAGGCCTCAAGTGGCCCAAGGGGGCTAAAACGTGGCAAAAGTACCCCCAGAGATTGTTTGAGGGTAATTGTGGGATGGGTGTGGGAGCACAACTCCTCCCCTCCAAGGTCTCCCTGGAGGCTAATACAGCCCCCTAATCATCAGCTGCTGACCATCCTTGATTTATGACATGTAAAAAGTTATGAAGTTATAATTCAAACAAGTGGTTTTAATATACATTTCTATCATTCACCACTGCAGCCCTCTATACCAACAAAATAGAGTACCAGAGAGTTACTAGGCCCTGCCTATCTGGTTTTAAGGGCACATGTTTGCTGCATTGGAGACTGTGGCCTCTTCTTTCTCAGTTCAGTGGAACTCCTCCCATTCATCAAATAAGTCTACCATTGCCTCCTAGCAAAAATGTGCTAATTTTACTTAACTGCAAATATAGTCAGTGTTAATGACAGAAATAGAAGTTTTGTACTACTTAGATTAGGGCTACTTCCTGACTTCACAATCTTAGTCAGTAATCAGATGAATGTTAATCTTTTGAACATGTATTTATTATTATTATTTATTTTTATTTATTATTTATTAATATTTATTTGTATCCCACCTCTCCATATGGACTGAGGAGGCGAACAACTTACAAATAGCACATATATATATATATATATATATATATATATATATATAAAAATACATGCCCCCAACAAACTGGGTACTCATTTTACCGGCCTGCGGAAGGATGGAAGGCTGAGTCAACCTTGGAGCCCGGCAGGATCAAACTTACAACCTTGTGGCTTGCAGTACTGGCATTTAACCACTGTGCCACCAGGGCTCTCTTAATAATCTTAATAATGTATTTACATACATCTGCATATCCAATAATTTACATGCAAGCCATACACAAGTAAACTCAAGGCAAAAATACAAAGAGAAGGAAAGAAAAAAATTGTCTTCCTTTTGGATAGTTGAGAGACTCCTTCTAAATTTATTTGAAGGTGGGCAGCCAGGACAGATTAGGGATTGGTGTGCCACCCACCCCACTGCTCAACACTATCACTTCCTGAGCTAGCCGGACTGGTATTGGAGACGATATAGGAGTCTCCATGATTTGTTACGCTGGGAGATTTCAGTGACTCGGGACTTCATGTTCGCAACAACAATTATGAGTCTATCCCATTTGGTATCTGGCCTTATTCACACTACTGGTCACACTCTAGACCTTGTTTACTATATAGGATGAAATGATGGTGATGTGGGTATGGAGAAGCTTTCCACTGTTCTGTTGTCATGGACAAATCCCTACTGTTTTATTTTTGGACTTACTGGGACTCAGAGCCTTTGTGGGTTGGAGGACCCATTAAGATGGTCTGCCATAGGAGGCTTAGGGATCTGGATGGATTCCTGACATCTCTTGGGGAGTTTTCTGCTGCCCTGGCAGGTGATTCTGTTGAAACCCTGATTGATGGCTGTAATAGGGAAATGATCAGGGTGGTGGATGCAAATGCTCCTAAATGTCTCATCTCATGAAGTGGAACTGAGACAGTCCTCTGGTTTTCTGAGGAGCTGGCAGCAATGAAACAAGTGAGATGGAGGTTAGAGTGACACTGGCAGGAAGCTCAGAGCAAATCTAACTGAAAACAGGCTAAAATCTATCTGAAGCACTACAGCAAAAAGGATATTTTGGCTGTCATTACGTAATCATAGAACCATGCAATAGAACTGTTTCAAATGGATCAGGGATCTATTACAGTCTGGGCCAAAAGAGAATTTTAGCCATTCAACAGCATGCTGTGAAGAATTTGCCACCACTTCATGGATGAAATTGCTCTGATTTACTCTGACTGGGATGCTAGAGTTGATACAAGTCCAGTAGATGTGTTCTTGGGCCCTGCTTGTCTGGTGTTGATGCATACTTTTCAGTTTATGCAGCTTGAGGATGTGAACAGGATACTTGAAGAGGCGAGAGCCGCCACACATATACTAGACCCTTCCCTCTCCTGGCTTATTAAACAGGCCAGAGAGGACTGGATGAATGGGTCAGAGGAGTGATTAATGCCTCTTTACAACAAGGCAGGGTCCCAGCCTGTCTGAAGGAGGTTGTTGTAAGACCTCTTCTGAAAGAAAACCTTCCCTGGATCCTACTATACTGGATATATTCCATTCTTGGGCAAAGTAGCAGAGCGTATGGTGGCTTCTCAACTCAAGAGATTCCTGGATGAGGTGGATTAACTAGACATATTTCAATCTAGGTTCAGGCCTGGATGTGAGATGGAGACAGCTTCAATGTATAGTGCATACCAGGAACGGAACAGGGGAAGTGCATCCCTGTTTGTTTGCTAGATGTTTTAATGGCTTTCAGTACCATAAACCACAGTATCCTTCTAGGTAGCCTAACTAAGATGGGGCTTTGAGGCACCATTCTACTGTTCTACAGTGACTCTCTTTTCTGTCCTGTAGGGCACTCTCAGAAGGTGGTGCTGGGGGATTCCTATTTGACTTCATAGCTGTTGGCCTTTGGAGTCACTCAGGATTGTTTTGTGTCCCTTGTGCTATTTAACATACACATGATACCACTGGGAGAAGTTATCTGGAATTTGGAGGACTGGTGTCACCAGTATAGTGATAATACCTAGTTTTATTACTCCTTTCCATTTCATTCCAAGCGAGTTGTTTCTGTGCTAAACGGGTCCCTGACAGCTATAATGGACTGGATGAGGGAAAACAAATTGAAGCATAATCTGGATAAGACAGAGCTACCCCTGGTTGGTCAAAAGACTGATTTAGGAATAGGGATTCAGATTGTGTTAGATGGAGTTATACTCCCCCTGAAAACACTGGTTTGCATTTTGGAGTATCCTAGATTCAACTCTGAATCTGAAGGCCCAGGTTTCAGTGGTGACCAGGAGTGCATTTGAGCAGTTAAAGCTAATGTGCCACCTGTACCCATTTCTGGAGAAGTTGGAACTGGCTACAGTAACTAACCACAATTACATCTGTTTTAATTGCTGTAATGTACTGTGTGTGGGGTTGCTGATTGTTGTTAACCGGGGCTGGCTATAGGGAACACACAATTCCTTTGTTGCAACAGCTCCACTGGCTGCTATTCTATTTCCAGGCACAATTCAAAATGCTGATGAATGCTTTGGTCCAGGCTATTTGAAGGACTCCATCCGTCTTTATGAGCCCTTCAGAATTATAAAGTTCCCTGGAGACATCTTTCTGTCTGTTCCACCAGGTTGTCAGGCTCATTTGGTGGGAACAAGGGAAAGGGCCTTCTCAGTAGCTGCTCCTAGATTTTGGAACTCTCCCTAGGGAGGCCAGGATCCATTTTCTCCTTCCATCAGTAAGTTAAAACATTTTTATGCCATCAGGCTCTTAGAAACTGACTGAGATAGGCTTTTAATGGTGTGTGATGCTTTTTAAGGTTTGTATGTAGTCTCTCAATTAGTTTTAATGTTTTTAACTTCGTAAATCATTTGTTTTTTAAAAATTTTTATAGTTATACTTTCATGGATGGGTTTGTATAGTTTCAATCTGCATTATTTTAAATATACTGGTAAACACCTGGAGTTCCATTATTGAATGAGAGGTGAAAAATAAATAAATAAATAAATAAAATAAGAAGAAGGAGAAGCAGTGGCAACTGAGAAACCAAGAACTGGGGAACCAATAATTGTCGCCCAATCAGCCTAACATCAATACCAGGAAAGATCCTAGAGCAGATCATTAAACAGTCAGCTTGTAATTACTTAGAAAGCAATGCCATAATCACTAAAAGCCAACATGGATTTCTCAGAAATAAGTCATGCCAGATTAATCTTATCTCCTTTTATGATAGGGTTACAAGCTTGATAGATGAAGGGAATGCTGTAGACGTGGCATATCTTGACTTCAGTAAGGTCTTTGACAAAGTTCCCCATGACATTCTTGCAAAGAAGCTAGTAAAATGCGGGCTGGACAGGGCTGCTGTTAGGTGAATTGGTAATTGGTTGACTGACCAAACCCAAAGGATGCTCACCAATGGCTGCTTTTCATCCTGGAGAGAAGTGTCTAGTGGGCTGCCACAAGGTTCTGTCCTGGGCCCAGTGCTATTCAACATCTTCATCAATGACTTGGATGAAGAAATAGAGGGCATGCTGATCAAATTTGCAGATGGCACCAAATTGGGAGGGGTTGCTAATACCCCAGAGGACAGGATCAAATTTCAAAATGACCTTGACAGATTGGAGAGCTGGGCCAAAGCTAACAAAATGAATTTCAACAGAGAGAAATGTAAAGTCCTACACTTAGGCAGAAAAAATAAAATGTCTAAATATAGGATGGGGGACACGTGGCTGGGTAGCAGTACATGTGAAAGGGATCTAGGAGTCTTGGTAGATCACAAGATGAACATGAGTGAGCAATGTGATGCAGCAGCCAAGAAAGCCAACGTGATTCCTGGTTGCATCAATAGGAGTATGGTGTCTAGATCGAGGGAGGTGATGGTACCACTCTGTTCTGCATTGGTTAGGCCTCATTTGGAATACTGTGTCCATTTCTGGGCACCTCAATTCGAGAATGATATTGACAAGCTGGAATGTGTCCAGAGGAGGGCGACCAAAATGGTGAAGGGTCTGGAAACCATGCCCTATGAGGAACAGCTTAGGGAGCTGGGTGTGTTTAGTCTGCAGAAGAGAAGGTTGAGAGGGGACATGATAGCCATGTTTAAATATTTGAAGGGATGTCATGTCAAGGGAGTGGGCTTGGTTTCCTCTGCTCCAGAGACTAGGACAAGGAGGAATGGATTCAAGTTGCAGGAAAGGAGATTCCACCTGAACCTCAAGAAGAACTTCCCGACGGTCAGAGCTGTCTGGCTGTGGAATGTGCTGCCTCAGAGTATGGTAGAGTTTCCATCTTTGGAGGCTTTTAGGCAGAGGCTGGATGGCCATCTGTTGGGAGTGTTCCTGCATAGCAGGGGGTTGGACTCGATGGGCCCTGTGGTCTCTTCCAGCTTTGTGATTCTATGAACCATCTTTCCTGATTACAGCTGTGAATATTATATGGTACCCTAGATACAATAATACAGAATTTCAGTAAGACAATGTAACTGACCCTGAGGTGTGATGGTGTAGCAGCTAAATTCCAGAAACCAGAGACGCTTGGATTGGAAAGCAAGAGTTTATTTAGGCGGCCAGGCTCTCTGGTGGAATCTCTTCCAAAGACCAGAAGCCCTGAACATTCATCTCTCTAAGGTTTTATACTTTTACATAAACAATTGCAACATTTGTCAGCTTGACATTTCTTGATCATTCGCCCCCCATATGACGCGCTTCTGACTGTTCCCAAACACTGAGCAAAACATCCTAAACAGACATGCTGTACAAGCTTCTAGCTAAGTGATATACGTACTAATATTACTCAAGCAGCTTCTCAAGAACTCACAGTTCATGAACTTGTAATTTTCTTTCTCAATCTGCCCTCACATTCCCCCCTTTTATGCCAAATTCTCTTGCAATTTGAGCATAACTTTTATTCTCACCCCTATTTCTGAGCAATTAGTACATGATGTGCAGCTTTCCCTTTCGTCATCTTAGTAACAGCTGACTTCATACATTGTACAGCACAAGTTAGACACAAACATACAATGATCCCCACCCCCAGTATCCCGATCGTCCCTCCAAACATAGCTTTCAACCACCCGAGGTTGGGGAGCCACAATGTTAACAATTCCACCAATTTCCTTGGTCTTGGGTGATTTCCGTAACTAAGGAATGTAGGGCAGTTATCCGGGCTTCCATGGCCTTACTGTTGTCCATTAGGTTGAAGCAACATACCTTCCGATGGGTTTCACAACCCAGATGGTGTCTTAAGAACAAATAATCAATTGCCACCCGGTTCTCTAATATAGCATCCCTTAATTCATGTTGCTCTTTGTTGAGGAGCGATAAGGCTTGTGAGGTCGCATTGATATTCTAGCACAAGCCAGCTTTTGATATTTCGGGCACTATATATAGACAGCCCAGTTACTCCCACTAGGGATGCCCCTAGTGCTACAGTTTCTCCCTGGGATAGCAAACGTACGGAACTATCACAGTCCTTGGATAGCATAGGGGCTGACCGCTGCACCCGACCTTTCTCTGGGGGTTGTGAGGGTAGGGCTGACACTAGTCTACTCAAGCAACAAGGTCAATTGTCTGACAGGTTCCCAGGTATGTACGACCAGGTTCGGGACCCGCAGGTCCAGAGCCACCCAGGGGGGTAAGATTACATGAGCATAATTAAAAGTGATATTTTGGGTGCTGGTACAGTTGAAAGCTGGCCCAGGGATATTTTGGCATTTTCTAGCCTTTGAAGTAGTACAATTGACCATTACTGTACATGTGGAATTATCCCCACTGGCTACGGTGGGAGTGCGTAGGCTAAAAAACAGGAACTGGTAACAAATAAGTAGCCTTTCCCCAGTTTGCATTCTGGGAATTATCTAACGTAACATTGAATTCTTAAAATTGGGTGTCATTCTGAACCTCCTGGGGGTGTTTACACACTGGTATCAGACACGCGCTCAGCAAATCTCCCACTGCTAGTTCTTCCGAAAGGCAGAAATGATCTACCTTTGATATGTTAGCTAAGTGTAACCATATATTTGTGGAGGATCTCTGATGCAAAGGTCCTACCCCCAATACTGGTATCAACAGCACAGAAATACATATTAATTGTGTCCTCATTTTCTTATTGGATGACCTTCTTCGGGATCTGGCTGTGCGCAGGGTGGTGCCTCCTTGGTTGCAACCGCAGCAGAGCCTAGTCCAAATCTTCTTCCTCTCCAGTTGCGGATCTGGCCGGGTGTAGAGCGATCGGCTTCCAGGTATGCTATCGCAGCAGAGCCTAGTCCAAATCTTCTCTACTTCTGTCGGTGTATCTTCATCCGGAGGGGGTGTTCTGGTGAGTGGGTGGCAGCCCAATCAGTGTAGGCTCCCTTTACTCTAGTGTAATGTATCCATGGTTTTATTCCCCCCCACCTTCACAGCTGTAGGCGTTACCAATTACATTTGATATGGTCGCCTCCATTTTGGAGCCAAAGACTCTTGTTTCCAACCTTTAACTCATACTTCATCCCCTGGCTGAAAGGAATGTGCCTCTATGTGGAAGGGGGACCTTTCACACTTCTAGGGCATGGGCTTGCATTTTTCCCAATGTTCTTCCTAGAGCCTGAACCTCCTCGTCCAGTGTCATTTCCCCTAATTCCCAGGTATCGCCCCTTAAGCCCTTTAAAATCGCAGGGGGCCTTCCGTACATTAGTTCAAAGGGGGTTAGCCCTGTGGATCAATGGGGTGTGCACCTGATCCTCAATAAGGTATCTCAGTATCTCAGTCCATTTCAACTTCGTTTCTTGACACAACTTTGAGAGTTGTGCTTTTAAAGTTCTGTTCATTCTTTCCACCTTCCCCGAGCTTTAGGTAGGCACAGTGTAATTTCAACGATATTCCCAGGATTCAGGACAGGGTCTGCACTACAGTGTGTACAAAGGCAGGGCCGTTGTCCGACCCCATATACTGGGATAGTCCATATCTTGGAATAATATCTCGTAATAGGGAGCGGGTCACCTCTCGAGCTTTTTCTGTTCGCGTTGGATAGGCTTCGACCCAGGCAGTGTGGGTACAGACAATCACCAGCAAATAGCGATACACTCCTGCTTTCAGCATTTCAGTGAAGTTCACTACTAATGACTCGAAAGGGGTTGAACCTTGATGTTGCACTCTTTCTACTGGCTTGGGCCCCTGTCATAGGTTATTCTTAGCACATAACAGGCATCTTTGGGCGGCCTGTGTAGTGTATCGGCTTATTCCATCTGTAAACACATCCTTTTGTAATAATTGAGTTAGAGCAGTCTTTCCCAGATGGGCAGCTTCGTGGGCTTTCTCCATCCTAGAGCTTGGGGTACATACCGTAGTCCATCTGGTAATATCCACCATCCGTCCTTTTCTTTTCTGGCCTTTAAATCCTTCTCGGCTGCCTCATCTTCAGCATGGGTGTATCTTGGAGCCAGATCACTAGAGTAATTTGAAACAGCGGGGCAGTTATGTGACTAATATTTGTTCTTTCCTTCTGTTTGTTTCTTCCTCTTCCCGTGGCTTCTTTTGCAGCTGCGTCTGCTCTTCGATTGCCCTGAACAACAACAACTACTACTACTACTACTACTACTACTACTACTATTATTATTATTATTTATTTGTATCCCACCTCTCCATATGGATCGAGGCGGCAAACAACTTATCCCTTCTGGTGCCCTTTACAGTGCATCACGGCGACCTTTTTGAGTGCCCAGATTACTTGCAACAACTGTTCAATCTCTCTTCGTACTTAATCCCAATATTCCATTTCCTCCAGCCCCATCATCTCAGGAGTGGCATCTCTCTCATCCTCTCTCTCATACCATCTGTCCATGATTCGTCCTCCTCTTCCTCTGCCTCCTCTCCTCCAGCCTCTTCCTCTTCCTCTAGGTGCCGTCTCTCTCCGCCAAGGGCATTCATTCTTCCAATGGCCCACCTGTCGGCAGAGGGCACACTGATCTCTTTCCAGCTGGGGGCGGGCTCTCGCACCACTCATTCCTCTGTTCACATTCTTTGGTCGTGTCCCTGCAGCTTTTCCTGCAGCTACAGCAGTCGCCAACAGTTCTGCCTTCCTGTGCATTCTTTACTCTCTCTCCCTCTTCTCTTCTCCCGACTTACATAGACCTTCTGTGCGATTGCCAATATGTGACTCAGACTCGTTCCCTTGAAACCTTCTTGCTTCTGCAACTTCCTACAAATGTCTGGCCAACTTCCTGCCACAAAATCTAGTACAGCCATCCTTAAGTTTCCCGGGGCATCTGGATTCACAGGAGCATACTGCCAATACGCGTCCATTAGGCGCTCCAAATCTATCCCGGGAGATTCGTTGGGCCCCTGGATTATATCCTTAACTTTAGACATATTCACAGGTTTTTTTCATTCCCTCTTTCATCCCTTCCAACAGGATGGCCTGGTACTCAGTCAAAGGAGTAAAATCTAGGTTATTGTTAGGGTCCCAATGCAGTTCTACCAAGGGAACTTTTTCTCTCACCCAGGCATCTTCATTTAGTTCTCTAGGCAGTACCTTCCCACGGGCCACCTTCTCTGCTTCTTGAATAATTCTTCTTTTCTCTTCTGTAGTGAACAGTGAGATGAGGAGTTGTTGGCAATCCTGCCAGGTTGGCACATGGGTAGCCATGATGCTGCTACATAATTCAGTCATCTCTTGGGGCTTTTCAGTGTATGATCCATAATGGGTTTTCCAATTAAGCAAGTCAGAAGTAGTGAAGGGGGTGTATTGGTAGCTCTCCATTCGGTGGAACCCACCCTGTAGAGTGGCATCTGGTACAAGCTGTCCTACTTGGCAGAGGGGGACTACAATCTCCTCCCCTTCTCCTTCTTCGCCTGCGTCTTCCTCTTCCTCTGTCACCTTCTGAGGTCCCTTCTTTTTCCCTTTTACTTTCTCCTTCTTTCCTTTTCTGAGATCATAGGATTCAGGTGACTGCACCCCTAATTGAGCCAATGGGGCTAATGGTGGGTATAAAGATTGACCTCCAGACTGAGGAACGGCGCTGCTGCCTCCTGATTTTCCCTTGGGGGCCCATTCCCCTGTGCCTCTCCCCCTGTCTGAACCCCTCGGTATGGTGGCGGGGCCGTGGGTTCTTAATAAAGGGATTCCAGAATCACCGGCCCCCAGCCAAACTTTTTCTTTGTCTTATTATTCATAAGTAACATCACCTTACTACATTGTTCCTTACATTTCATCAGCCATGATGGGGACTCAGTTACCACTGTGTCCTAAGAGTCAATATAAGGATACTGATCAGGGTGACCTGAATTTCCTACAACCACTGAATAAACCGCTTTTATTTGAGCAGGATCCAGGCTTCCTTCCAGGGCTTTGGAGGTAGGCCACTCTACTTTACACAAAGTTCTCAGCCTGCCAGATGTCATACGAGGGTCCCCATAATCCCCATTAAATCCCTTTTTGAAATTTTTCAGTATACATTCCAGAGGAGTTGGTTGACTCTGACCTTCCCCCATCCTTTCCTCCCCAAACCAGACAAGACACAGAAAGGAAAGGGGTTTGGTCTGTGGGTAAGGGGTCCCGACGGACTGATGCAAGAGGAGAGACTCCTTGCACTTCACGCCGACCTAAGCACCCGGACTCTCAACGGTATGCGTTAGGAACGGCAGCATCAATCACCTTCTCATTCACTCACACTTTCATTCCACAACACTACCTCCCACCTTTCCACTCCAGCAATTTGGACTTCAGCGGCTTTGTCTGTTCAAAGACGGAGTACTAGAGCTGAGTTCAAGTGGTTGATCAGGCCCCTCTTCCCCCTGCTTTGGATCGGGGAGGCACTTACCAATGACAGAGCTGGTTCCTGTTTTCCAATCCGCTCCTGGGTCCCGTGGTGGGTCTGCCGCCGCCACGACCAGCCCCGCTGCCTGAGCAGTTCCTACTGAACAATCGCCGGTGGCGCCTTAGGTCCCGGTCAGTCAGGGGGTCTGGTCCCAGACGTTCAGCGACCACCAAGGTGGGAAAAAGCCCCCTCCAGATCCTGGATGAGCCCCCAGAAAATGTAGCGGCTAAATTCCAGAAACCGGAGACGCTCGGATTGGAAAGCAAGAGTTTATTTAGTCGGCTGGGCTCTCTGGTGGAATAGAGTCTCCTTCTTTGGAGGTTTTTAGGCAGAGGCTGGATGGCCATCTGTTGGGAATGCTTTGATGGGTGTTCCTGCATAGCAGGGGGTTGGACTCGATGGCCCTTGTGGTCTCTTCCAGCTTTGTGATTCTATGATTCTTCCAAAGACCAGAAGTCCTGAACATTCATCTCTCTAAGGTTTTATACTTTTACATAGACAATTGCAATGTTTGTCAGCTTGACATTTCTTGATCATTTGCCCCCATTATGATGCTCTTCTGACTGTTCCCAAACACTGAACAAGACATCCTAAACAGACATGATGTACACATGATTACTCAGGCAGCTCCTCAAGAACTCACAGTTCATGAACTTGTAATTTTCTTTCTCAATCTGCTCTCACAATGGCACTTGGAGTGAAACAGGACTGGCAAAATTGATATAATGGTGAAAGTCATTACAGAACCTGATGATGAAAAGTGTACTTTCTATGGTTGTTGTTATTAATAATTTTATTTATACTTCAACTTTTCCCCCAAACTGGGACTCAGATTGAAATAAATACAATACACATTGAATACACCTTATCTGAAATCCGAAACCCTTTGAAAATCTTTTGCTGCCAACAGCTCACATCCAAATGCTGTTCATTCATTTCTCAAATCCTCAGCCTGTCTCCAGCCTCAAAAAATACTGACTTCCCCTGCCTTTTCACCCCTTCCCTGCAGCTGAGCACACACAAACACAGCACCAAACCTGTGTTAAATCAACTCAAAGCAAACTAATGACTCACATGCAAGACAGTAATGTACACACGTACAAACTTGCTTTCATATAAAACCACCACAAAAGCTGCCAACCAGACATAATAATGGGTCCAAGCAGGAGACCAGACATGATGACCTCCATTGGGCAAATAATCCACACAGTGCCAAGCCAAATGAGGCCACACAGAGAGTGTATATAGCTACTTGCCCGCCCCCACACATGATCCACCCTGGTGATCACGCCCAGCAGAAGGCATTCTAGTCTCTTCTGGGGTGCCACAGCCATGAGGGTTCAGATAGGTAATTTCATACACAAGGCTGGAGAGCGATATGAAGATCTGTGAAATGTTGGGAATTCAAATATAGTGCTCCATGCAAAGCAGTGGTTGTGGCACTTCTGCTTGTTCCTTCACAGGCTCTCTAGAGATCTCCTATACAGTACTGTGTTTTATGTATGTGGAAGTACAAGTATGCCAAAATCGCCCCCAAAAAACCAGAACACTTCTGGTCCCAAGCATTTCAAATAAGGGCTACTCAGCCTGTATAATTAAAACATACAAAAGATCAACATTAAAATAGAAATAAACTATCAATATTTGAAAACATTTTGAAGCACAATTAATAATGATACAGATCTGTCTAGAAAACAGTACTATGGCTAGTCTGCAGAACACTTTACAGATAAAATTTCTGAAATCTGTGGCTACTTCTCAGTAGGTTCCTTTCAGCTTGTTTAACCTGAAAATGTGGGCAGAATTCTTGGAGAAGTTCAGCTAAACACGTGCATGTCAGAAACATTGCTGCGTTGTTTAAGAGAGCTAGTCTGACCAGTTGAAGAGATAGGTACCATTTAAAGAGAAGATTGCATTCCAGTTCTGTCAGAAAGTTGTTTTGTGCCTTCAAATTGTTTCCGATTTAGGTGATTTAACACAGTTTTTCATGGCAAGGTTTATTCAGAGAGAGTTTACTTTTGCCTTCGTCTGAGGCTTTTGAGAATGTGACTTGCTCGAAGTCATCCAGTGTGTTTTTTGAAGCCTGGTCTCCAGAGTTGTAGTCCAAGGCTCATTGCACCATATTGGCTTTCTTTCTTATTTATTTATTTAAAATATATTCAAGTGTATATCAGCATGTGACAGTTTCATTTTGTTACAAACTTTCCCAATTTAAAATATATACATAATTTCCCTTCACCCTCTCCCCTGTCTTCCATGTTATTGCTTTTCACTTGGATTTATAACTTATATGGGATATCATTTATTCCTACTTAATTGTTCTTCTTATGCAGTTCTCACCAATTTTCATTTATTAAGTATATGTACTACATTTTATAATAGTTTAGATACTTTTGATATCTTTCGAGTAAGTGATCTGTTGATAGCTTCTTTTTTCCACTCTTTTTAAATATACCGGTAATTAAAAATGGGCTTCCATTCCCTCTCAAATTGTAGAGGTGATTTTTCTTTCATCAACATTGTCAATTTCTCCATTTCTGTTATAGCCATCACTTTTAAAAGCCAATCATCAGTCAAGGGTTTTTCGTTGGTTTTCCTTTTTTGTGCCAAATTTTTTCTTGCTGAAATTACTAAGTATTATATCAATTTAGAAGTCTTTTTTTAACATGGGGTTACTATCAGTTATGTTTAACAAGTATAACTCAGGCTTCATTTCAAATTTAATAGCAAGGATTTTAGATATTATCATATGTATCTGTTTCCAATATTTTTTGCTTCAGAGCATAACCACCCCATGTGAAAAAAGTTCCTCTTTTTTCTTTACATTTCCAACAGAATTCATCTCCTTTTAAATATATATTTTATGTGTTTGAGATATTTTAACTGGAGTCAAACACCATTAGTATAAGATTTTATAATATTTTCCTTTAGATCGACATTTAATGTAAACTTTAAATCTTTGTCCCATGATTTCTGTCGACTTTCCAAGTCTATTGTGTGGCCAATATTGTGAGCCAATTTAATTGTGGTCTGTTTTATAATTTCTTTTTTCATGTCTCTCTCCAATAAATTCTTCTTTAATTTGGATATTATTTTCAGCCACTTCTTTGTTAAAATTTCATCCAATATAGTGTGTTCTTTTACGATACCTTGTAATTTAATATCTGTTTTAAATGTCTCGTGCATTTATTGATGAGGGAACCACTCAGTCTCAATTCCTTTCTTCTTTAACTCCCTCCCTTCATTTAAGTCTTGGACAGTCTTCTCCCAAATAATTAAATCTTTATGACTTACATATGACGGTTCCAACATTGTTCCTTCCATCAAAAAGACTTGTCAAAAAGTTGTCCATTCAGGTACTTTATTATAAAACTTTTGTTTGTGTATATTCCATACTTCCATCAGGGATTTCCTTATAAAATGATCATGAAAGTCTTTGTTTTCTTCTGTTTTGTTATGCCATAGGTTTGGGTGCCAGCTGAATCTTGTAACGGTATTTTGTTTTCTAAATTTATCCAGTCTTTAATCTAAACATGCTGCATGATAATATAATTTAAAATCTAAGAGGCCTAATTTACCTCTTTCTTTTGCTTCTAGAATTGTTTTCCATTTTATTCTTGGTTTCTTGCCTGGCCAAATTAATTTTGAGATTTCTGTCTTCCATTTATTAATTGGTTTTGTATTTGCTATTATGGGTATAGTTGGAAAGAAAAATAAGATCTTTGGCAGAATATTCATTTTAATTGTTGTGATCTTTCCCGTCAGTACTAAGTTTAATTTATTCCAACTTAAGTAAAATGAATAGACACTTAAGAAATTTCATGTGCGAAGTGTTCTAGTGCAAAGAGCTTCTTAGGGATCAGCCCTTTCCTGCTGAAGAGTTTATAGGCATAGTGTATATCAGTTAATAATACCTCAGACAATGAAGCTCCTCTTTATATGCTGGCCACCCCACTTTTTCCCTCAACCTCCGTATAGTTGGAGGTTTTTAACAGCATCTGCATCAGAAGGATGGTGAAGGAGGTAAAACACATTTTTGGTGTTGGGTTGCAGACGCGTGTTTGCAGTAAACAGTGTAGTCAGTGGAGCTTGAGCTGGGCAAGAGTGGTTTCTTGCTCTCATCTATCTGATTGCAGACATGTCTGTCTGCCTACAACAGGCAAGGTAAACAACAGTTGCCTCCAAAATCCCTTATTGAGCATGTGTGTCTAGCAAAACAGAGAGAAAAGGGAAAAACAGACAAGCCTGCCTCACCAGATGCCCAAGCATAATAAAAATATTTAAAATCATAGCTCTAGAAGCGAACATAAAAATGGAAGTCATGAGAATAGAGACTGATGAAAGAAAGAAAAAACATCCTGGGATGCATTTTGGAAGATGTGTTCGACTGATCTCTAAAATATTACAAATGTTTTTGTTTACTTAGGCAAGGTTTATCTGGCCTGGTTGTTGATTTCATATGTATACTGTGTATTGTTCGTTCTGAATTAAGAAGTCGGTCAAAATACATGAACTGCTCTTCTTCTTTTGTGGTATAGTAACCTCTCCCTGTTACTATGTCATTTCTGCCTCTGGTACCAAATTTTCTGTTAAAGAAATAATGCTTAGGAACACATCCGCTTTGTTAAGGTATACCCGTACTCTGAAAGCCGTCATGCTACTTCAAAGATGTTGAGCGGATGCATAGTGGTAAAAAAACCACAGTTTCAGAGCTGCTATCAGAATCTCAGTTGACTCTAAAATAGATTCTAGCTCATGTTCGGTTGTATTTCTTATGAGTCTTTCTTCACAGTTACTCTAACAGAATTTGGAGGTGCATTGGAACAGTCTTTTCAGTTCTTTTGATAAATGGAAATACATTCATACTGTTTCTGTCACTTGATATAGAACAATTTGGAGCAGTTGGTAAATAAGAAGGGAGGCTATTGTTCAACAGTTATTTCACCATGGTTGTAGTTGCAACAGGATTGAACATTTTCCGTATTTCAAACTTTCACAAAAACAGCTGAAGATTATTCTACAATCATCAAAAGTACTATTCCAGTTCCTAAAAGCACATATATAGTACTGCCATCTACAGTGGCATTTATTTATTCCACTCATTAGTTGCTAGATAACAAAAAAATTAAAAAAAAATTAAAAAGCCTTGCTTCCAGCTCTTAGTTGCTGTGAAATTTCATTGGTAAAAGAAAACATATTCTGGCTGCAACCATAGCCTGGAGGACTGATGGCTGCTGATTTGTGTAGACTTGGACTATATGATTTAATGTATGAACATACATATTATTGCAATCCATTGGAAGCTCATTTTGATATAGATTTTCTAGAAATTGATTTTTTTTTTAAAGTTCCCTATGCTATGTTAAAGCTACAGTTTCGATAAAACATCAGCCAATAAAATAGCATAAATCTTAATGGTTTAAGTAATAACATCTAATACTTATTAATAATCTCTGAGGACTAATCATGGTTCTAATTATTATTCCTTATTATTGGTTTAAATAATGTGATTATAACATTTTTGTTACAAGTATAAGTATCTCTAAGAGTAATTGAAGTAGATTTATTGTTGTTGATCTTTCTTTTTAATTAGACATTGAAGTTTGGTGGAACTGTTTAGAATAAACGTAATCTAAAATAATAGAATGATGTTAATAAGTGACTACTATTGATTGTAATGTCTGTTTTATTAACTAGATAAATTCTCTTTTGAGCATATAGAGAAGGTTATAATTACTGTCAGCTACAGGAATTAACTTTGGTTTTAATTAAGAATTTATTAGTTAAGTGTAATTGTTTAATAGGAGCTGTTTTAATTACAGTCAGCCCTCCACATTTGTGAGTTTCACTTTTGCAGATTTGATTATTCATGGGTTATTTGCTGTCACCTCTATTGCCTCCTTATGCCATTTTTAATAGGGACTGCAAGCCTCATGAGACCGAGAAACTGCAAACAGGGCTTGTAAGTCTCTCTTTAAAATGGTGTGGGGTAGCAGTGGAGGTGGCAGTAAGCCCCACCAGCCACCCACTTCTGCTTTGTGAAGGAACCTTGATGCCTCAAAGGAATCCATGGTGGGTTGAATATGGTGATCATACTTTTTTGTCTGTTAAATATGGTTTGGGAGGCCCTAGAATTATTAACGGTTTTTCCACTTTCACAGGGGTCCTGTGTCCCTAACCCTAGCGAATGTGGAGGGATGACTGTATTTGTAGTTTGTTTAGTTGGTTGTAGTTTAGTTAGATATTTGCACTTTTGTTATGTAGTGATTGAGTTTTTGTATGTATTGTTTTGTATTTTTAATTTTGAGTTTTGTTTTATTGCTTTTATTTATGTGTATTTAATAAAAATAGTTTTTAAAAAATAGCATAGATCTTCTGTAGAGCAAACAACAATATCAACATAAAGAACATCACTGGTATACTTTGGGTTAATAGAGGCCTAGCTCATTGTGACATTACTTTAAAATACTGTTTTTAAAGCTTGATTCTAAAAGCAAGCTTTTATAAGAGGGTTTTTTTTCTCCCCAATTTACTTTTTCCCCTATTTTGAATTGCTAAAGTCTGTCCTGAATTTATGTTCCACTGCTCCCTCTTTGGGGATTTATGGTCTAAACCAAATTCTGAAATAGGGTAGACTTATTGAATTATCTGGTATTTATGGATATGTTGCTCTGCCTTTCAGCATTTGAATAGATCTACTCTAGCTGAGAATAGCAGTTGGATTTCTCCAGTTTCTTGAATTTTCACCATAGTACAAGTGAAAGGAGTTTAAAAGAAATCATAAAACTTATGAAACACTATCTGATGCAAGAACTCACTGCTTGTTTTGACTGAACTAAAATTCTGTAGTGAATGGATGTTGTTTCTTTGACAATTAATGTGAAGAGTTTGTATGATGATTCATTTGTCTGTGACAAATCCACCAGTGTTCAGTATCAAAACTAATCTCTCTTTTAAATTTCTGAATATGGTTACAGGAATCTTGAACTAGATGCCTAATGATGCACCAAACAGATTCCATAAAGTGAACTCCTAAGAGATGTTTCATTAACTTTTAAGAACCTCTCAGTCTTTAATTCTAGAGAAGAAAATAGAGCCATGTGAATGTAAATCAACTGCCAGTTTACTGTTAGAATGAATGTCCCCCCCTTGCTACAACCTGACATTTTGTCATGATTCCAGTGTTTTGGAGTGAGGAAATGATTAGATCAGATATGGTAGGTTAAATATGGAGTGTGTCTTCATTGCTTAATGCACTTCCTAAAGAAAGTCTTTCATTGTCAATTGACAGTTTAAATTAAGAAGCAGTTCATTTGCCAATTCCATATCCCACCCCCCTCCAAAAATAAATGTTTTATTTCCTCATTATTTGTTTCTTTTATTCACAAACTTCAAGAGAAAAACTTGTACTTTATGAAAATGATTTGTAATTATGAGCTATTAGAAGTAAAAGTTACAAAGAGATTGAGGATATTTGATGATGAAAGATTCATTAGTCCTTATTGTTCATTTCAGATTTGTTATTTTTTACTATTACAAGAATAGTCGGAAAATAGTTTTCCTTTCTTTGTTGCTTTTTATTAAAAGAATACTTACTATATAGAAAATTATAATTTTAAGAATCACTAATTTTAATATAGAATAAGAACAACTTACTGATGATTAATTGTTAAATAATTTTTAAGTTTATGATTTTTAATAATTAAATTAGAATTATCATTAGTAATGTTTAGATTTATTAACTATTATCACATACTGAAATGTTAGCTTTCTTATGAAGATAATCTATAGACAACAAGTATATACTTTAAAATTAGTTTATGAATAACTGATTAGTTGATACTATTAGATTATTGTTCATTCTTTGCAGCAGAGACAGGAACAATTTTTTAGTTACGTGTAGTTTACTGCTTTTCTGTAGTTTAGTTTGGTATTTGTAAGGGGTGTTGTTTATTGTGTAAGTTACTTTGTGACTTGTTCTTTTTTTATTGTTTTGGTATATGAGTCATTATGTGTATATTGTTACATAGCTGTTTTTCTTTGTTTCTTTTCATTGTTTATTAAAAAACTGAAAAATAATACCTTAGCAATGTGCAAAATAGAAAACACCTCTAAACACTTGAACACAAAGTCAAAAGAGAAAATATTATAGAATAAAGGGAGAAATGTTCACCTGCCAAAAAAAATTGGTTTTCTGCACCACTCAAAAAGTTACAGTCTATGGCTACAGCTTAAATCCAGTCTGATGCTGGTGTTGTAGTGCCAACATGACAGAACGTCATTCCCTCACCAGCCGCCACCCCACCCCCCGCCTCCTGAAAACTACGTTCATGGAGTGAACTAACTCTTTAAGCAGATATGGGGGGCATAGGAAAGTACAGTGGGAAGGGATCATCATGCATCCGCTGTATTCTGCTGTGATGCCAGCAGAAGTCTGAGATTGAATCCTGACCACTTTCTGTGTCTGTACTGTAAGAAGCACAAGACAAAACACAAATAAGGATTACACATTCACTAGGGCTGGGGTACAGGACCCTTGCAAAAGTGGAAATATAGTAAGTACCAAAATGTGTGTGTGCGTGCCTGTGGGAAGGGCCCAAGGCACAATGGGAAGAATGGGCACTCAGGATCCGAACCAGGTAAGGGAATAAGAGGGGAAAGGGGTGGGTTAGCATGGTGGCCCTGTACTTCCTTTCTCTTGCCTATCTCCTTCCTTGGGTGGGTGGGGCAGTGGGAGAGGGTTTGTGGTGCTGAGAAATTGGGCTGTGAGCTGTCCTTAGCTGGCCAGGCAACAGCTGGTGGTGGTAGTGGTGGTGAAGGAGGAGGAAGAGGAGGACTACCACTGGTGGGTATTTGAATATTCCCCTGAAAAGAAGTACGTGAGATGGTGGGGGCAGGGGTTGAAAAATTTGCAAATAATCAATTCCATGAAAGTGAAATCCATAAATATGGAGGTCCAGCTGTAGTTTCCTGCAGATGTGAACACACTGGAGATTGCATGGTGTCTTCATAATGTTTGCTTTATTTACAGATATTCAGGTGAAGCAGAATGGAAGCAAACAATTCTCTCAGTAGATGACAGCATTATTGTTTTGTATATGGAAGATGTTCTGCCTCAATATCTTACAGGCAACAGATCCTGTCTGATCTTGGAGGCCAAGCAGGGTCAGCCCTGGGTAGTACTTGGATAGGAGACCACCAGTGAATACAGTTGTTTTATGCTGTATTTCAGAGGAAGGAACTGGCAAACCACTTCTGAGTATTCCTTCTCTAAGAATATCCTATGAAATTCATGAGGTTGCCATAAGTTGACAGGCAACTTACAGGCGTATGCACACATACTGCAGTTGTTAGAATTCATTCATAACAAATGAAATAAATGCTGGGTGATCCTTCCCTTTGTCACACTATTCAAAGGCTGTGAATTTAGGAGGCTTAACATTGGTTGGTTTCCATGCTTATTTATGTTAGTGATGTCATTGAGAGCAGCTGTTCCTTCTGAACGTCATTTTTAATCTCTAATGTCAGAATGAAGAGCAGGAAGCACTGCAGTCACTTTGATTTGGCTTTGCTGCATGATGTTATCCTTGAAGCCAAGTCAGAGATAGTATTACTTCCTGTTGCCGCTTTTTTATACTGTGTGGTAGTCATTGTGTTTTTAAATGGCAGGCATAACCTAGCTGTACTTTTACATTGAAAGTTATGAAGTAGACCACAAAATTATTCATAGACTTCAGGGAAAATGATACCCTTGGTTTTAACTGGATGAACTGCCTATCTGTTCTTTGAGTTAGAGTTATGACAAATTAAGAAATTTCATCCTGAAACATATGTTCAAGGGATGAATAATCAAGAGCTTCCCAGGAATACAGTTGTTAAATAAAGTTGATCTGAAATCATTTGTAGAAAATGTATGCTATTTCTTTATATAATTGACTTCAGTAAGTGCAATATGTTTATCAGTATTGATAGAAAGGCTCACCTAGAAAACTATAATTCTAGATAATAGAAACTTGATGTTTGAAAAGTTGTTCTTCTGCAATATTAGTACTATCATAATACATACAAGATGTCAAGAGTATCTATAGTGAAGCAGATATTTTAAAACTGATGAAGAAGAACTAGATGCCTGGGCAACTAAGATAATAACATTTCACTTTCATGCATATTTATGTACATCAAGTTTATTGTGCTAACACCACCTCTACAGAAATATATACACCCACTGATCTGCTGAAGATCTGGCTTACATCAAAGATGACTGACTGTTACCTCATGATACCATGACCAAATGTGTCCCTCACAACTATTTTATATGGTTCCAGATGCTCTACCATTTTTATGTGAAGATAAGGCTTTAAAATTGCTGCAAATTTTACTTTTATAAAAAGTGGGAATAAATCTCCATATGTATTTAACATTAAATGTATGTTGTTACTGTATTATTTATGTGCAGTGAGAGCCATCCATGTCAGTAATTGTCCTTAATTAACATTGGGACATTAAATCCAAAGCAGCAAAAATGATCTTGGCATGGTACCACAGGAAGAAATTTCAGTGTGTTTGGTAGTGGTATATTGCCTCTCTCCTTCCAATAACCAACTGGACTTATTTACGGTCTTTATTTCCTCCTATAGATGGCAGCAAGATCTCAGCTGCTTTAATTTGTTCTTCCTGAACCTAAATGTGAAGTAGAACACATCTAGACATTTGAAAAGTACATCTGAAAAACACAGTGTACTGTAGTTGGAAAAATATACACATTCCTTTTTTATTTATTGAAAAAAGTACTTGAAAAATCTCTTTTAAATATGATTACAAAAATGTGTATGTTGTGAAAAACATGGGGAAAAATAGGTGAGTACGTGAGAATGGAAAAACTTCACAGTCTACTGAGGATATGGGGCAGAATGAATGTAATAGTGGAAAAATTAAAATCTGAGTGAAAGTGAGTGTCACATATTGGTCCCTCAAGTTGTGAACATCTTCAATCAGCATTATTTAGGTTGTTTGTTGTTTGTTTTTGTTTTTGTTTTTGTTTGTCTTCTCATCTGATCAGCCAGTTTAGCCCATCTGATATTTTTCCTCCTTTGTTCTGATAGAGCCACCATAGTAATCTGTATCTTTTCAACACTTTTGCAGCCTGGATGAACAGAATCCTATCCCTTGGCATTTTTCTGCATATGTAGTTAAAATAGGGCTGTCAAGAAAACAAAGATCTTCTAGTCCTCTAATGTCTGCCAAAATTGGGCAAGACTTTGTGAATATGGGAAGTTGGGAACCAAAGCCAAAATGTGCAATACAAATGTGAAGATAGATTTTGTTATTTAAAGATTCAAATTTTTAATATGCTTGAGGTCAGTTGCTTCCTTCAGGTTCAAGTTGAGATTCAAGTACATATGTCCAGCCATACCAAATTGATGGATTGTTTTAGATGAAACCAATTTTAGTTATGTCAACCAGCAAGGGAAAAAAATCTTAATTATAAATCTAACTTTCAAAAATCCATTTACTGCTGCTAGTAGTACTACACATACTACAGTAATTGGTTTCTAGCCAGAAATAAATTACATTATAATTAGGATAGCGAGGCTGGGACAGTTGGAGAGATGTTAGTTTGTTACTAGGTATACAATA
>CAOLHI010006354.1:0-61782 GCA_948474755.1 Ctenosaura bakeri
ACCTTCATTTATATTCTCCTCTTTCCGTGGCAGGACTCAAAGCAGCCTACAATACATGTAAAAAAGAAAACAGAGTTAAAAAACCATAATGTACAAAAGTTAAAACAGAAATTAAATAGGCACATAATAATTAAAACAAAGTAAAAATATCCATTAAAAACAACTAACAGATCTTTTAAAACCAAATAAGGATCCTACTGAACCAGGTTCTTATAGACCAATATCTTTAATAAACCAAGATGCAAAAATTTTGACAGCAATAATGGCGAAGAGGTTAAATAAATTTATTTATAAGTATATACATAAAGATCAATGTGGTTTTATTCAAGGAAGACGGATGGCAAACTTAATAGGGAAAACGTTAAATAAAATAAATATAATGGATAGAGATAAACAAAAAGCTGGAATTTTAGCCTTTGATTGCGTGGAATGGCCGGCGTTAAAAACAATTTTAAATAAAGTAGGAATAGGAGAGAGATTTAAAGGGTTAATAAATCAATTATATTCACATAATACATCTGTAGTGATGGTAAATGATGGATTTACAGAGCAGATTCAAATAACAAGAGGAACGAGACAAGGATGTCCATTATCTCCAGTTTTATTTGCAATAGTTATAGAAACATTAGCGAATGTGATAAGAAATGATGAGAATTTGGATGGAATTGGAGTTAAGGAGAAAAATAAAATAAGCTTATTTGCAGATGACACATTGCTAACAATTAAAGATCCGGTTGAAAAGATAGATAGGATAGATAAACATTTAAAAGAGTTTGGGGAGAAGACAGGATTAGAAACAAATTGGGCCAAATCAGAAATAATGTTGTTTAATTATACTAAAGAAGAAATACAAAAATTTATAAGTAATAAAAAAAGGTTACTTAAAGTAATAGAATCAATTAAATATTTAGGAATAGATATTACAAAAAATTTACAAGGACTTTAGGAAAAAATTTTAAGAAATTAAGATTAGAAATTAAACGGAAATTAGAGGATTACAAAAATATAAAGCTATCGTGGTTTGGTAGAATAGCAGTGGTAAAAATGAAAATATTACCTAAAATTAATTTTTTGTTTAGAATGTTACCAATAAAAGTATCAGAGGAAGAATTAAAGGAGTGGCAAAAGATATTAAATAATTTTTGTAATGGTAATAAGAAACCGAGGATTAACAAGAAATATTGGTATAAAAGTCAAAAAGAAGGTGGCCTGGGACTTCCAAATTTAAAATGGTATTATTATGCAAATCAATTGAGATATATTATAGATGGAGTTTCAGGAAAGGGTGATTTAGATTGGTTAGTGACAGAAGATAAGAATATTGAGATGAAATTAGAAAATATATTTTTTAGGAATTTTTCAAAGAAAGAAATGGAAAAGATAGAAAATCCTTTTATAAAAAATATAATAGAAATATGGAAGAAAAAAAAGAAAATTGATACCGAATATATCAACATTAACTCCGATAGTAATGATGGAAAAATTTCCAATGAATTTGAGAGAAATAATAGAGAAAGAAATAAAAAAACAAAAAATATATAGATTAAAAGACTGGATGAAAATAATGATAAATAAAGATAGAATGAAAGAGAGATTGCAGGAAACTAAAATATCCTGGTTAAATTACGTACAATTAGAGCAATGGACAAAGAGTATGAAAAGATATGTTAAGAATATTAAAGAATATACTAAATTTGAACAAATTATTATTCAAAGAGAAAATATGCAAGAAAATGAAATACTAAAAGGTACAACAAGTGAAATATATAAAATATTAGCAAAAGAACAAGAAGAGGATTATCTAGAAAAATGTGGGAGGAAGAGACAGCACAAAATATAGATATACCAAGAATGGGGAAAAATCTGGAAACAACGTCATTTAAAAAAATTATAGAATAAGATAAAAGAGAATTATTATAAAATAGTTTGGAAATGGTATTTGACTCCAGTGAAATTAAATCAAATAGATGAGAAATATACAAGATTATGCTGGAGGTCAAGAAATTGGTACATATATGCATACGTGGTGGAATTGTAATAAGATAATGGAATTTTGGCAAAAGGTTTTTAAAGAGATAAAAGAGATTACAGGAGTAGTAATACCAGTATGTCCAAATATAGCGTTGTTGTCTATATATAACAAGGTTGAGTGCACTAGGGTAAGAAAAGAATTAATAACAAATTTGTTAATTGCAGCGAGATTAATAATAGCAAAAAAATGGAAAACAAATGAAAAATTTCAAATAGAGGAATGGTATAAAGAAGTGTGGAAAATTGCAATTAGTGATAAATTAACATGTAGAATTAGATTATGAAAGGTTTAGCAAAAGGGAATGATTTTGTGAGGAAATTTGGAAAATATTTTTGGAAAAAGCTTTGATAAGAGATGGTAAAGCTACCCTATTACAAGAAGAATGGCAATTTTGGAAAGTGGATTAAATAAATAGTTGGCTCTGGGGGGTGGGTATATATATATATATATTATATTTTTTATTTTTTATTTTTTTTATTTTATATTATGCGTGTGTGTTAAACTTGTCATGTATTGATGAAATTGGATATGTGATGTTTAATTTTTAAAAGGAAAAAAAAAGTTAAAAGATAACTGGCTTTGAAGTAATAAGATTATAATTAATAATAGCAATAGGTTAAATGGAAGCCGAAAATATAGAATTAAGAATGAAACTATAATAATAAAAATGAATATAATGAAAATAAGAATTAAAGATAGGTAACAAAAATGTATAAGTTGTATGATATGGAATAAGCTGAATAAGGTTATGATTTCAAGTGTAAAAGAGAAAAAAAAAATAATGTAAGTTTATGTTGTTTAAAGGAAAAAAATTTTTTTTTTAATTCCACTATTATGTATAACACATGGTGTTTAATTTTTTGTTTTTGTTTTTCAGTTATATAATCAATAAAAAATTATTAAAAAAAACAACAACAACTAACAGATCACAATTAAAAATAGCCAGCACCTTCCTTTAGTCAGGCAATGATCATTTATTGAATGTCTGCCAAAATAAAACTGTCTTTAATTAAAATTAACAGGAATCCTGGTGGCGTAGTGGTTAAATGGATGGTACTGGGGCCACAACACTGAGTTTGACTCTGCAGGGTTCAAGGCTGACTCAGCCTTCCATCCTTCCGCAGTCAGTAAAATGAGTACCCAGCTTGTTGGGGGCAATTAGCTAACACGTTGTAAACCGCTTAGAGCACTTAGCTGATAAGCGGTATAGAAACACACATGCTATTGCTATTGAATTGTCTACGGAAAGAAGGGAGGGAGGTGTGTCCTCTCTGGGAGGAGGTATCCACAGCCTGGGAGCAGCCACTAGAAGCCCTCCCTCGTTTTCCCACCAGATGCATGTGTGAAGGTGGTGAGGCAGAAAGAAGGGCCTCTCCAGCAGATCTCAAAGCAGGACTGGTTCATAGTGGAAAACACGGTCCTGGATGTGAGCCCTGTAGGGCTTCAAAGGTCATCATCTGCACTTTGAATTGTGCCCAGAAACAGACTGGCAGCCAGTGGAGCTGTTACAACAGGGTGTGTGTGTGTGTGTGTGATCCCTGTAGCTAGCTCCAGTTAACAATCTGGCTGAGCTCCTTGGACCAGCTGAAGTTTCCGGCCTTCAAAGGCAGCCCCACGTAGAGCCTGTTACGATAATCCAACTGGGAGGCAACCAAGGAAGGTGTTACTCTGGCCAGGTCTGACATCTCAGGGAATGAGCATGGCTTGTGCGCAAGCTTTAACTGTGCGAACGCACTCCTGACTACTGCCGAGACCTGGGCTCCCAGGCTCAGAGTGTCCTCAGGAGGACATCTGGACTGCGGACCTGTGTCTTCAGAGAAAGCGTAACCCCATCTAACACAGGCTGAATCCCTATTCCCTGATCTGTCTTTCAACTGAGCAAGAGTACCTCTCTTTTGTCTGGATTAAATTTTAATTTGTTTGTCCTCTTCCAATCCATTACTGATAACAGCCACAGGTTTAGGACCAAAACAGCTTCCTTGGCTTGTGGTGGAAAGGAGTAATAAAGTTGGGTGTCTTCTACATACTGATGTCACCAAATCCCAAAACTCCAGACAATCTATCCAGCGGTTTCACGGAGATGTGAAATAGAGCGCGGCACCAGAAGCCTGAGGCACTCCACAGGCCAAAGGACAAGGGGTTCAACAGAGTGTCCAGCACAACCTTCTGGGCTTGGTCCTCCAGGAAGGAACGACGCCTCTGTAAAACAGTGCCCCCAAGTCCCATCCTCACAAGGTGACCCAGAAGGATACTATGGCCAATGATACAGAAAGCGGCCAAAAGGTTCAGCAGAACCAAGAGGGAGACGCTCCCCCATCTAGTTGCCAGCACAGGTCATCCACCGAGGCAACCAAAACAGTCTCAGTCCCAAACTTTGTATTTGTCCCTGCTGAATTAGATTTTATTAATTTCAACACAGTTTTCTAGTTTATCCTTTTGAATTCTCTTCCTATTTTCCAATATATTAGTGTAAGCCCCCTAACACACCTAAAAGTTATGTCGTGAGGATCCTAATTATTTTATATCAAACACAGTGAGCCAGAGATATACTGGACGGACACATAGGCAGTGGCTATGGAGACAGATCAAAAGAGTAGCTGTTTTCTGTCACATCCTGGGTAAATCTTGCAAATGGCTCAAAGGCCACTTGAATGGATTTTCAGCAGCGATCAGGAGACAATAACTCTCTGGGAACAAACAAACAATGCAAACAGCCCGGAATTTGACACTTTGAGGTAGGCATCTCTGGATGAGATACTCATCTTGCAGGAAACTACAAGGGTGTTAGGCTGTATTTTCTTTGAACTACGAAAACTGAAATCCATCTTAATAACAACTGCAGCCATCTGGTTTCCAGGACATGGGTCAGCTCTATAACAAGGCGCATTTTCTCATTCTTTTGGGGAGTTTTGGTTTTGGAGTTGGGAGTTATGGAGTTAGGAGTTCTCTCAGATCTGCAAACCATGAAGCTGGTGAGCTCTCCCTCGGCCCCTAAAGGCACGGCTGTGATCGTTTACTCCAGCTAAAAAGTTCCGGATTGGTACAGTATTAAATCAAACCCTTATGTCTCTCTCTCTCCCTTAATTTTCACCTCTTTCTAACTGTCTATAGTCTTGTATGCTTGTTGGAGTGAGTGCAGCTGAATGACTGTGCTGGACTTTAACATCTATGTCAATAAAATAATTAATTTGAACGAGTTGTTGATTTCTGACTGGGCCTGACCCTGTAAACATTGGGTTAAAGGTCCTAATTACCCTGCCCTCTTTGCATGGCTAAAGCAGTGCTTCAAGGTGGTACCCCCAGAAGAGATGATTTTGACAGTTTTGGGAATCCTCTTAAAGGTGTCCTAAGCAAGCAGGGTAACATTAGCTATTCTTCCGAGTTTTGTATCGTTGGCCAATCTGATAAGGATGTTCTCCTGCAACGAAGTCCTGGGAGTGTGGCTATCTGAAGTGCCAGTGCAACCAGAAGTATGGTTGCTCAGCAACCAGAATAGCACCTCAGAAGAGAAACCTCAGCCCAGTAGTGCGTGGGAGGGGCTTTGACGGACGGAAAAGTCAGATAAGGCCAAGCCCCTGTGGGTGCTCCTTCCTTCACTCCGAGCCCAGCAAGAGAGTGGGTCCCTCCGTCAGCCAGAGAGTGTAGCTGTGTTGGGAAGCTTAGTTCTCCGTGGAAGCCCAGAGAAAGACAGAGGAGGAATCGAACCTTATTGGCAGAATCTTGGACAGAGAGTGTGACTCACAGGGGGAAGAGAAAAGGCAGAGCCACTTAACACCTTCTTTGCCTCAGTTTTTTCCCAGAAGGACACAAGCACTCAACCTGGCGGTTGGGGAGCAGTGGAGGAAGCAGAGGAAATGAGGCACATAATAAGTAGAGAGGTGGTACAGGAATACCTTGGCCACATTGGATGAATTCAAGTCTCCAGGACCAGAAGAATTGCATCCTAGGATATTAAAAGAACTGGCAGAGGTCATTTAAGAACCGCTTGCTATAATCTTGAGAAATCTTGGAGGACAGGAGAAGTTCCAGCAGACTGGAAGAGAGCAAATGTTATCCCAATCTTCAAGAATGGAAAAAAAGAGGACCCAAATAATTATCGCCCGGTCAGCCTGACACCAGTACCCGAAAGATCCTGGAGCAGATCATTAAGCAGTCAGTTTCTAATCATTTAGAAAGCAACGCGGTAATCACGAGAAGTCAACATGGATTTCTCAAAATACATTATGCAGACTAATCTTATCTCTTTTTATGATAGAGTTACTAGCTTGATAGATGGAAGAAGGGAATGCTGTGTAGCATACCTAGATTTCAGTAAGGCCAGAGCATACCGTCACCGAAACACCTCGTTTCTGCAGAGAGTCTCCTAGGAACCGCTTAGGAGTTCGGAGACACAAGGTCAGCCTTAATGGGTTCTGTGGGAAGGAGGGAAAGCGTTATAATCTACTGCCTCTGGGAATCCTCTCCGTTTGAATCACTAACATCAATTGTACTCTGCTTTTGAGCTCAAGAATAAATCTTGCTTTCGCGTGTTCTCTGCGTGTTAAATAAGTTTTTCTTGACACATACTGTCTGTTAATTCTTTGTATACTGTCTGTAAATTATATTGTAAAAAAACTGAAAATAGTACATCCTTTGCTAATAAGAACGATTTATCCATTTTGTGTAAATATGTATTAACAGAATAGACACTCTGTCACATGAACATTTTAACTGCAATCGATATCTAACTATGAACAACCACAGAATGTACGCAAGGTTTATAGACATATCTCAATATGAAACACTTCTAGTTGTCATCTAGTCCAAGGGGCCACTTACAGCATCAATTTTGAGGTGGGTTCTGATGGCTTTTCTTTTTGTATAGAGGAACACAGAAAACACGCTACCAGTAAAATTATTAAGTGGCCTTGAAAACCCGCATCCTTTTACACAAAGGTGGTGTTGTAAGCGGGGAGGCAAAGCTGTGTGGTAAAGACAGGGTGCCTTATGGTACCTGAAAACTGCCAGACCAACCTGGGAGAAGAAGGAGCCGGTCCCACCCCCACCTCACCCTCAAAGGATAGGGGATCCTCAAAGCATGTAGATAATGCCCCTCCACGCATCCCTGCCTCAGGCCTCTCACACTTCCCTCAACGCTTGGAGCCTGGCTTCTCCTTCCCTCTTCTGCATCCTACCTAGAGCAGCCTCTTCCCTTTTCCCCACCAAGAAAACTAAGATCCGCTCTACCCTCCCTTCCCAGGAATAAAGAGGCAGTTCCCTACCCAATTTCCCCCATCTCCTCCTCCACTTCCACCTTCTTCTATCCTCTCCCCCTTTTAAAATTCCATTCCTTGGCATTGAAGGCTGCTCGGGCTTTACTGGCGTCCTTTAACAGTGCCCCCCAAACCTCCACACAGCCCAAGGAACACCCCCAGAGCCCTCCCAAATGCCACCGTCCCACAGAGACCCCTCAAAGGTGAGAGGAGGTCTCACAGCTGGAGAAGCCTGAATTCCTTTCAGGACTGGAGAGAAGAGAAGGGATTTTCCTTTCTTTCACCCAAGGAACCCCCCAACCCAGAATCTCCCCCTACAGAAAACACTCCAGGTCCCAACCTTCAAATCCCAAAGGCTGTTTCCTTGGGGGTTACTGTTCTGCATTTTTATTTCATAAAGTCTTTTAACTTGAGGGCTCTCCTCCTTTAAACTGCAGCCCAGTCCCAGATCTATATGTGTCCGCAGAGATTGTTAGAGGTGGGGAAGCTATTGTCTTCCTGGAGGACAAAATGGGAATGAGGTGAAAAGACAAAAAAAAAGGGAAACCCCCGCCTTCCCCCACCCCGTTCCTCAAGCTGTGCCAGGAGAAGGAAGGGAGATAAAAGGATCTTCAAAGCAATTCTTTTTCTGGGGGGGGCGTCTGTAGACCTGAAACCCCCATTTCTTCCCCAGATCATGCCAGCCTCAGAGCCTCACACGCCCCCCTCCCAGGGAGGAGAATGAACACTTGGTCAGCCTCCTCTTCTCTTCCTTGCAGCAGCCTCTTCTCTTCTCCCTCTCCTACAAAAATCCTTCAAGAGTTTCCTTCATCCCCCCATTTCTCAGGGATGAGACCTGGGGGGTTCTTCCTCCTCTCACAATTCTTCACAGGCAGAAACTCTCTCCTCCTCCACCTCCCCTTGTCCTCTCCACCCATTTTTAAAGCCCATCCCCTGCCACTCATCCTGTAGTGCCTCTGGCATCTCATAATAACCCTCACCCCTTCTCATGCCCCACGAGAACCCCCCAAGCCAGGCAACAGCCAAATACCCCCATCCAGGTGACCAGCAAAGATATTCTCTCCTTTGAACGCCTCCCCAATGTCTCCACGCAACGGAGAGGGGAGAGGAGGCTGAAGCAGCTGAAGCCACAAAGATGCCTTTTTAGGGGGAGGGAAAGGGGAACTTTTGCGTCCACATTGGTCACCCCCACCTGCACCAGACCCTCCAGAAGAAGACTCTCCGGTCTTGGCCCTAAAGTGGGGGGGCTCTTCTTCCTTCCTACCCCTGGAACATATTTGCAGTCCTCCTTTGTCCCACTGCCTCCCTTTTCTGCAAGAAGAGAGCTTCGGAAGCAACAAAATGTATTGTGGGATGGGAAGAAAGGAGCACCCCTTAGGATAAGACAAGACCTCTATCTTATCAACAGTGGGAATCAATATCATCGACCGTGGTATCCTTTGGAAACAGCTGGGGGAGGTGTTGGGAATCAGAAGCACTGTGTTGCAGTGGTTCTGGTCCCACCTCTCAGGCAGGTTCCAGATCAGTGGTTCTCAACCTTCCTAATGCCGCGACCCTTTAATACAGTTCCTCATGTTGTGGTGACCCCAACCATAAAATTATTTATTTATTATTTACAATGCCTCCCTCCCTGGCAAAGGCCGCCTCGCCGGCCAGGAACAGAGGAGAGCCAGCAGGGAGGGAAAGGGGAGCCACGCGTCTCCCCTGGCAAAAACTCCAAGAACTCCCCCTCAGGCTCTGCTTCTGCTTCGTTCTTGTTTCTGCTTTCAGGGCCATGTGGGAGAGGCCCAGACCCTGCCCGGGGGGGGGAGGTATCCTCGTGCCTTTGCCTTTTGCGCCAGGCACAAGCTCACCCCCCCATAAAAGCGCCGCCTTGCATCACCCCAGCCCTTCCGCAGCACCCCCCTCCATGGAGAATGAGGCAGGGGCTGTGGTGGGGGACTGCCCCGTGCTGCCGCCGTCCCCCAAGCTGGCCTGTCAGACAGGAGGTTCTCCCAGTAGCGGAGAAGGGGAGTGATTTCAATCCCTTCTGAATAGGGGGCAGGAGGACGCAAGCGCGTGGCTCACATTTGCGCACCACCACTCCTGGGCCTTTTCCGTACATTACCTTATCGCGGAAGTGGAGTGTGCCATTCGCGCAAGGAGGATTTTGCACTAGGCGTTCTCTTCGCTGCTCCTTTGTCCCGCAGCTGGCTTCCTGGTTGCGTGGACCGTCCCACACCTTCCTGCTCCAGCACAGCTTACAGCTCCAATGCTTTCTTACCATCTACATGAAACCTTTGGAGAGATCATCTGGAGGTGTGGGGCAGGGTCCTATCAGCATGATGGTGACACCCCGGTATATTTATCCATGCCCTCAAAAACAGCTGAGGATTGTACGTTTCCTCTGAATGACTGCTTGGAGGAGGTAATGGGCTGGGTGAAGAATCATAGAATCGAAGTCGAAAAGGGAATAGTAGCACCATAACCGTGTCCAGTTCCTGAATGAGGTGGAGCAATGTATCCTAGGAATGCCACAGCCCTACAGCCACTGGTCTCTCACCAGTTAGTGGTGTGGTGAATTCTCTGCAAGTTTTATTCCAAAATTTAAAAGAGCTACCCAAGGCGCTGAAACAAAAATGATTCAGTCTCTCAGACAGTTCTTTTAATCTTCGGATTATAAACTTGCAGTGGAGTGACTGTTCTCAGTTGACATAGGAGCTGGGTATGTTTGGCTTGGAGAGAGAGCTTAGGCCATTCCCGCACTCGACAGTTATAGTGCTATTATTCCACTTTCAACATCCCATGGAATTCTGGGGGTTGTAGTTTAGGAAGGGGCATTTAGAACTCTCAGCCAGAGAGCTCCTTGGCCTCAGGAACTTCCCGACCCAGAGAATTCCACCGGACATTGAAAGTGGAATAAGAGCACTATGACAGTGTTCCATGGAAACAGCCTTAGAGGTGACATAATAGGCCATCTTTAAATGCCTGAAGGGATGTCATGGAGAAGATGGAGCCAAATTCAAATGACAGGAAAAGAGACTCCACCTAAACATTCAAGAAGAATTTCCTGACTGTAAGCGCTGTCTAGGAGGGGAAGGGGGAAGCTTCCTTCTCCACCTTTGGAGGTTTTAAACAGAGTTTGGATGGGCATCTTTAGGACTGATTTTCTTCATGGCAGGGCATGGACTAGATGGCTTTTAGGGTACCTTCAGAACTTGCAACACGATGATTCCTGATTCACTTCCAGTTTTGGGGAAGCAAAAGGAGAATGTTTCCCCAAATGGCCACTCCTCCTTACCTCCGGACGCTTCACCGCCAGCAGATCCTCAGCATCAGAGAGGTCAGCGTAGCTTCTCCAGTGCAGACGGACCGCTTCTCATTCTGCGTCTTCCGGGAAGGAGGCCTCTCCATCGCTCCGATGCCTGAGTCACCTGTAGCCAGAGGGAGAGAAGAGGTTGATGACAGAAATCTTTTCACAAACCCAAGCAGGCACATCTGGATCTATCCTGTGTCAGCAACTCCTTTGAGATTCAAATCAATGATCAGGAGTGGATGTCACCTTTGGGAGAAAAGCAAGGTATACATTCAACAAACAAACAGCAAACTCCACAGCTTGCAAACTTGATTTTGGGGCTCAAAATAAAAAATGTTGGGTTGTGCATCAGTCTGATGAGGAGGGAAGGCTGAGAGAGCGTTCATACATTACATCCTGGACTAGGACTGCTAGGCCCTATAGTTTCTGGTTGAAAACCTGAGAATTAGGGACAACAGCCTTTGTTGATGTCATTAAATGTTATGCATTAAATACCAGCCACAGTTGCCCAAAGCTTGTCATTCAAAACCTAGCAGAGAATGTATTTTCCCTCTTGGAATTTAGAAAGAAATTTTAGCTGACGTCTAGGGTGTACCCAGATCAAGCTAAAACGAGGCGATTATTCCTTCTCACTTATTCAGGGAGAAGGATGGTCTATTGTCTTTCCAGCCAGAAGGCAGGTGCACAGCAGAGTGGAAGGTGAGTCCTGGACCCACAATGGCCAGGAGGGAAAAGAAGGAGGCTAAATCTTTGCAAGTTGTAGCAAGAAATCAATTATACCTTGCCAGTGGTAGCAAACTGCTGCTCCGATAGCTGAGCTGTAGATTTACACACAGTCCTTTCTTTCCTCTGGCCTGAGCTAGAATTGCCCCCAAGGTGGAGAACTCTGCCCTTGTCACCAACCCAAAGATGACCCACAAAAACTAGAGACCCAGACCCTAAGATCTACCAACCCTGTCCCAGACACATACTGTCTCTGTGTCCATATCTACCCAGATGCTGAGCTCTCCTCAAACACTGCTTTTCATAAATAATACGAATACATACTGGGCTTTCTGGATCTGTGTTGCTGTTCTAGACTTTCTCAATTAACAAACACTTGAAATAAGGGATTTTTGGGGCTTGGTAATTATATTTTAGAAAGCCAGCGTTGTGTAGTGGCTCAGCCATGCAAACCACTGGGTGACCTTGGGTGCACCACACACGCCCCAGAAAACCTGGTTTGCCTTAGGGTTGCAATAGACTGGAAAACAACAACAACAACAACACAATTCATATTAATTAATTATAATATCATTAATAACACAATAATTAATTAATATGAGTTATGAAATAATAATAATAATAATAATAATAATAATTATTATTATTATCTCATCTACAAGGCTTGACATGGGTTTCAACATAAATTAAAATAGAACTAAAAACATATCATGCATTAAAATACATTGAAAACACATAAAACCATTTTAACTACATCAGTATAAAATTCATAGTTAAAAATTGCCTGAAGGATACGTGTTAAGTCTTTTTTTTTAAGTTCAGAGCGTCTCTGCTGTCAAATTCTTTCTGGCAAGTCATTCCGCATAAGAATGTGTGACACACAACAATGGCAACAATTATATTTTTAATATTAGCAATTCTTCATAAAACTTTTGCTGCTACTCACACAGAGATAACTCACAGCATATTCAGTGGGGTTTTGCATAGCACTGAAAAAGTTACTAGTTTTACTAAAACAATATTAAATATTCAGATTGTATAGAGTGCTATTTTAAATGTTTCCTATGCTATGTCTGTTATGAAATTTTGGAAAGCAGAATAAAATACTAATGAAAGTTTAAAAAAAAGTTTGCTGATAAAAGAAATTTCCAGGGGAAGATGCAGGATTAGAGAGCACAGCTAGGGGAGAAGATGAAATTTGGGTGTATTTGTCACCCCAAATACGTATTCTGCCTCCCTCCAAAATTAAAATTTCCCTTCAGTCCTCAATTTCTTGCATTGCATTAAATTAAAGCTGCAACTGAGCATCTAGAAATACAGCTCAGACCCTCACAAACAATTATCTTATTTCCTTCATGGCACTAACAAATATGTAGTCTTCAAAACTGCCAAGTTTACAAAATAGAGCTGTTCAACTGAGAAAACAATTCATAAAATATATTGGAGTTGCATCCAAGGGTGATGAATTAATCTAAATGCTACTGTTTCTGTATTTTATTATTTGTATCTTATCACAAGAGAAGTTGATAACCTATTATAAGTTTTGATATTTTCTTAGAGTGTTTTACTTTATTCTTTCATTTTTACTTCATTTTATATTTTGTCATACTTTATTTTAGCTTCTTTCATCTTGCTTCACTCTCTTTCACTTATTTTATTGCCTTTTATAATGTTTGAAGTTATTTCTTTGACATGGTCAATTTCTCATTCCCTCCAATGCTAGAAATTTGGGGACTGAAGGGAAATTTCAAAAGGAGAAAAAAAAATTCTTATTTGGAGGCCAAAGTCCTCATTTTGTCCCCTAGTTACTACACCTCTGAGGAAAAAACAAATTAGATATTGATACAATTTTAAGACTCATAAAACAAGACAAGACAAAAAATGGCTTGTTTAATAAGAAACATACATTATTTGGAGTCTGAGGCCTACGTCCTCCTGCGAAGCCTTGGGCTGGAGTGAAAGGCAAGGGCCTCACCCCTGCCTCCCAAACAGGCGCTTTTTGAGGCCAGGAAACACAACATAAAACATGAATTATGTCTCTATTAACTTTTATTGGGAATATTTTGTGCAATTCTGCCTTTTGGCCTCTGTGTGTTTTCTTCCACAACGCTCTCTCCTCAGCCTTTTCCCTCCCTTGGGGTTCATTTTACCTCACAAATTACCTCACAAGAACACCAACACCCCCCCTCAGAACTTCCATGCAGCTCCTGTCAGAATATACTCAGAATCCTCAACTAAAACTCTGATACCTGGTTGATTAAAAAAAAAAGTAACTTCTGCTCAACAATCAGGAAGGAACCCTGAGTCACAGAGGCTTCTGCTCAGCAGGGAAGGAGGAAGAGAAATGTGGTGGCAGGAAGTGCTGGGAGCCCAGAACTCAAAATGGAGGCACTTTGGTTGAGCAAAGGCCAAGAGATCCTTTGGTTTAGGCCTTTCAGCAGGCAACGCCCTCCCTGAACTGAAGGGTCCTGGGTGCTGGGTTTCCACCAGCCCTGCAGAGTAGACCAGGGAAAAAGATGGGGAAAACGCTGTATATTTTGCCTATCTACTTTTTTCACTCCTCATAAAGGCACAAAACAACAATAAGAACCCATCACCCAAGTAGTGAAACATTAAGCATCAATTCAGCCAAAAAGAAAAAGTCATTTCGGTCACAACAAACTTATTTCTTGAGGTAAAAGTTGCTGGTGAATGACATAAATAAATAAATAAATAAATAAGGATCCTAGAGCTGTTAAAAAAGTACAGCCCATTCTGGGAAACCCTGTTCCAGAAGGGGAAGGAGGTACTGATTTGAGGGGTGCTATTTGCACCATTTGGGGGGGGCTGAAGTCACCCCAAAAGACCAGCCAACTTTTTTAAAATGGAGAGAGTTCCTCAGTTTAGGGGAGCTGGAGGGCGTATGCAGTCCACGAGCACCCACTTTCCATCCCTACTTTAGCCACATTTGCAGCTTTCATAAAGCAAATCCTCAAAATGTCCCAGTTTAGCCGGAATGACTCCACTTCGTCCCCTGCCTTCCCACTCTTCCAGCTGCTTCTAAAACGCCCCTGTTACTTTCTCCTTCCTACTAGAATATACTTATAGAGTGATGAAATATTTTGTGCAATCCTGCCTTTTTCCTTTGTGTGTTTCCTTCCCACAACGCTTCCCTCCCTTGGGGGTTGATTTTACCTCACAAATTACCTCGCAAAAACACCAACACTCCCCTCAGAACTTCCATGGCAGCTCCTGTTAGAATATACTCAGAATATCAATATATGCTTTCCCAGGACTAAAATTCTGATACATGGTTGATTAAAAAAAAGTAACTTCTGGCTCACACTCAGCCATGGACCCTGAATCAGGCACGTCTTTGCTCAGCAGTGAAAAATAAGGAGAAATATGGTGGCAGGGAGTGCCGGAGGCCCCAGTAGGCTCTGCCAATGAAGGCCAGCCTAATTTTAAGTGGGCCAAAGCGCTGGCAACAGGACCAGCCTTTGGAGCTGCCCCAGAACTCAAAATGGAGGCACTTTGGTTAAGCAACTGCAGAGAGAAAGGGTTCCTTTGCTTTGAGGCGTTCAGCAGGGCGACGCGATTCAGCCATTCTGGCAAAGGACGCCTCCATTATATCTACAGTTTTTTCTCAACAAGGGCAAAGCACAGAAGTCGCTGATGTTCGTTAGGCTGCCCAGCTGACAGGGATTTTAAAGAAAGACATTCTGAGAGACTGCGCCCTGTTTCCGGACTTCTTGGGCAATAAAGAAACCTAAAGATGTCGTAATATGTGGATATAGTTACCAGCAGTTCTAAGAAGTTCAGTTTAGTCAGATCTGCAATGGGAGAAGAATACTCTTCATATTAATCAGTCTTTCTGCCTAATTACACCTTTTTGAAGGGGAAGTCATCAGAATTTTTTTGTGTTCTGGTTAGTGAACACTTAGTTTGTGTTTATGGTAATGGATTAGTATTTTAGTAATCTGTTACAGTTTTTAATTTACACACACTCTTGGCTCCAGAAAAATCCTATGATAGGTTTATCTTAGGATCCCCATAAATTGGAAAAAAAACTTGAAGGCACACAGCGACAACAAAAACATATATATTGCTTATTTATATATTATGTATTTATGTCTTTTCCCTTTTTCCCTTTTCTTTTCCCCCCCCTGTATGTTCTTGACCCCAATGTGAATCCGTTTGTCTGTATTAAAATCAATAAAAGATGAATAAAAAAATTCACATCTATTTCCTAGAACCCCAGCTGGCTGGGGTGGAGCTGTGCATCTGTATAAAAGTAACTTCCCAAACTTGGCAACACCCTTTCCTTTGCCTATCCCTCGGTGCCTTCCTTCCACATTCCCACCCTCGTGCTGCTGCATTATGGAAAACCTGCCAGAAAACAACGGAGGCAGAGAGGATAAAACCTTCCTGCTCCTGTTATTGCTGGGTGCCAGACCCCCAAGACAGGGTCCAAGCAACATTGGGAAGGGGGGCAAAGGGTCTCAGGAATTTGGAAAGCGGCAACTGGCCTGCTGCAGAAGAAGCTGAAGCCGCTCAAAAGGCCCGCCACGCAGGATCGTTGTGCCTGGCAGCACAGAGAGCCCTCTAAGTCCAGGAGCGGTGCTGGGGGCCCTCGGGGGCGGCGGGTGGGACTCGGAGAGGCAAACCTGAGGCGGGCCGGTTTTGATAAGGAGGCTCTAGAATCAAGGAGCTCTGAGAAAGAGAGACGGCAGGGATGCATGCCACGGTGCCATTCTGACTATGCTGGCGTTTGAGGGAAGGAGAAGGTTTTATGCCAAAGAAGTGGGGTATTTTTTTGGGGGGTGGCTCCACATAAATGTGCAGGTAAGGTCTTGGCGGCCGAAGCCCAACTGCAGAGTAGATTCACTGAAATCCATGCAACTTGCAGAAGTGCTGACTTGCAACTAGAGGTTGCCACTTCAGGGTCTTCCCAGGTTTCTAGGCCAAAACATGAGGTGACGTTGTGCCCACCAGCCATGCCATTCTTATGCACTGGGTACCAACTCACAGAGCCTCAGAGAAAGAAATCTTAGCTAACCTGACAGCATCAGCCATCCCCACTTCCAGAAAGCTGCAGCCACCTTCTGGGACTTCTTGCCGCCCCCAAAAAAAGAAGAAGAAAAAGGAACTTTGTTCAGCTTTGCGAACAGGCTAGCAGCTGTTGCTTCTCTTAAAATGTTGAAATCATCCTATGAAAGAGAACATTTGTGCAAGAAAAAATAATAACGATAATCTGAGAAACACAGATAAGAAAGGAGACAGACAGGGAGTAAAAGGAAGATCATTAATCGGATTACAAAGATACATTCTTGGAAGAGAAAAAAATGTTTCTTTTCACAGTCATTAAACTTGGTAGGACACAAAATGGGATCCTTTCTCATTCTTCTTTTGTACTGTTGTTGTTGTTGTTATTGGTAAGAAATGACAATTAGCAGCCCCTGACAAAAACAAAGTTTCTAGTCTTCATGGAGATCGTCTGAGCACTGCCTACCTGGGAGAGAGCTCAAAAGGAAGAGAAGGTTTAGGTGTGAGGTCTGGTCACTTTACGTAATTACGCAAACAATTGAGGAAAGATGCTTAAAGTCCAACTGAGTAGGGGGATTATTTGCACCATCAGCTCAAGCGGACACTGCTTTTTTTGGCAAAAGATTTGAGACATTTTCTCCTCTCTTGTGTGCAGAATGCAAAGCCTCGGCTTCCGGAGCAAGGAGTTAAATGCGAAGGGGGGGAACTGTTAAAAATTTCCATTAAAGGTGGATTTTGTAATGTCACCAGAAATGGTTTTGCTGGGTATCAGGATAGGGATTGGATCTAAATACGCTCAATGCCTTCATTATATGACAACAGCTACACAAATACTGTTTGTTCACATCTGGAGACAGACTGAAGCCCTGGGGACGGAAGATCGGATTGCTAAGGTTGCCGAGTTAGCCCAAATGGCCAAGTGAGTGTGGGCTTCAAAGGATGAGCCAACTGAAGATTTTATGGAAACCGTTTATGGACTTTCCATAATTTCCATTCCACATTATGTAGTTAAAAACACCTGAAAACCCTTCCAGAACAAAGCCAGAAAGCAACGGTGTCCTGTTTCCCAAGACACTCTTGCATTGTGATGTTACAAAGTTGTGTTGTAAGGAGGAGGCCTTTGTTTGTTGGTGGGGAGGGAGCGGGAGAGGGTTGCACAGCCTGCCTTAGAGAGATTCGGGGGGAAATGGTTTGGATGAATCGGGGAACCAGAAATGCTGTGGAGGCCCATGAGAGGCAAACCCAGTGCCAGCCTTTTTAGCGTTGGGCACGTGTCCAACTCATCCACGTAACACAAGCCGTGGGAATCTGGCCGTGCTTCTGCCAGGGTCCAGAAGCCCCCGCCCAGAATGTGACCCAAAGGTGAGGGAGGAGGAGATGCTTAGGCCTCCGTTACCTGCCGTGGGAGAGTGCCATCCACACTTGGAGGCCAGATTGGCACGAGAGCTTCCTGATTTGCCCTGGCGGTTGGCTGACAAAATCTCCCACGGGTTTTCCTCTGCTTTCAAAAAGGAAAATCTTGGGAGGGGAAGTCTTAAAATTTCCCCCAAGGGAAAAGCCAGTTTTCTCTTCCCTTGTGCAAAGCGCATTTGCTGCAAAGTCTTTAAGTCACGCCTTATGTGCTTCTCATATCTAAACCATGGGTAAGAGGGAGGGGAGGGGATGTCTCTTTGGGAGAGTCTTTCCTGGGCAGGTCAAGTCGGAGCTCCCGGCTAGGCTGGAGGGTGGCGTCTCGTGGAGCCTCCCGCCACGAAAGACGTGGGCTTCCTGCCGTCAGAGATCCGGTAAGTCAGCTGGAAAGGGAGTAGTTTTGCATGGGTGAGGAACACGTTTTCTACCAGATGATTCTGTTGAGCTTATTTAATAAAGAAAATGTACTTAAAAGATCTCCATGGAGCCCAGAGAGCACTTTAACATTTTTTAAAACTCTTCTTTAATGTCTCAGGGACCCTAAGGGCCCAAAAAATGGCCAGAGGGACAGGAGGTGCCACATGGGCTGCTCTTTGTTCACCCTTTACTTAAGCAAAGATATTTTCTTTATTAAATAAGCTCAACAGAATCATCTGGTAGTGCATATAAACCACCTTAAGCTGCCTTGAGACTTGGAAGCTAGGTTTTTCTGCTTCTGCACTAAAACGTGTTCCCTGCATCCATGCAAAAAAAAAAAGTGTCCGTGGGATAGCCCCCCTCCTGCTCATTTCGGCACAGTGGGTTGATCGATTGGAAGCCTGTTCTGCCACTCGCGTACAAAAAGCCTATATCATCTGTTGGGACAAAGAGAACCCTGCTCCGTGCCTGCTTTGCTTCTCTGACAAGAGTCGGAGTGTATGTATGCTCACGTGCCTTTGTTTTTCTTTTTGCTTCTTCGCTTAATAAACTGCATCCTCAAAGACCAGAACTGGCTTGGTTCTTGCCTCCCAGCATCTCGCACTTCACACCTTGCGCGGCCACCCAATCCAGGGAGGGTCATGTGTGTCCCAATTATCCGTGAGCGTTTTACACAGAAAGACTTTGACACTTGTTTCAATTAAGGCTTCCACTCAGATCACAAGCTCCTCAGATAATTTGCTTTTCAGAAGCTTCAACATCTGGTGTCCCACAAGACCCCTCATTCACCAGGTGTTTTCTGCTGATGTCCTTTTTGTTTCTCATCCAACGTGTCCATTTTCCTGCCTTTTATCTTCCACTCTGCGCCAAAGATTCATAACCGTACTGGTTACTATGACAGTTACTGGCTTCACCCTCTTGAGATACGACTTGGCAGAAAAATGTCAAGAGGTGACCTGAGGAGAGAGAGAGAGAAAGCAACTGTATTGGGACGACAATCTCGTGGCCACACTTCTGTCAAGTGTACACAATCCAATTGCCTGATGGCAGGGAGCCAGAGATGCTGACAGTGGCCTCCTAGAGACGGCCAGTGAAATCTCCTATCCACCCCTCCATCCCAGGGACCCCGGAGACGGCTGTCCTCTCACCAATTTGGAAGAAGGTTCCATTGTGAGTCCGAGCCATATCTGTGTGTGATGTACAGGATATTATCGCTTTAAGGAATTGAGCATAGAGGTTTTAAAAAGCTTTATTCGGAACATTTAAAAAAAAAAACCCCGCACACCTTGGCAACTGCCAGAGGTAAAGAAGCACTGGATCTGCAGAGCCTTACAAGCTATAACATTTCAAACTAGCACAGGCTAGCATTCTATTAGATGGGTAATGATAACAATTCCTTTCCCAGGCTATTCCGTCCCCCTCCTATATTCTCATTCCTCCAGCCAACAGTGTGACCTTGCAGCAGAGTCTGGAACAGTTCCTTACAATAACATTTCCCTGTTCCCAGCACACTGTTCCCATTGATCCCATCACAGCACAGTGAAGCCCAGGAAAGCATCAAGGCAAGCCAGCTGTCTAAAAGCATGGCAGGGAGAATCCAAGAAAGCTGACCTGACACTGTGGGAGGAACCGGGGAGGGGGTGGAGATGGAACAGAGAGAGCTAGGACATGTTGTCACCTGCAGAAAAAGCCACCCAAGGGCCTAGTCTTCAAAGCTGATCACGCCCCTTTGGCCCTCCAAGCTAGAAATCCCCAGAAGAACTCTCCCCCTTTCCCCTCCCTGGCATTAAAAAGGGAAGAAGAGCCAAGGCAGGAATTGAACAGCTTTCAGAACACTCCAAATGATCTGAAAGGGGGCTCCCTCCTTCCCCTGAGGGAGAGAATGGGACACCTCCCTTGCTTGAGCCGTATTGCCCTGTTCCTCCTCAGTGTACTTCCCCCTCCAAGGGCCCTCCCACCGCCTGCCATCCCCTGCAGTCCTGTTGAAAAAGAACTTGCAACATAGGGTCCTCAATCTCTAAAGTCAACATGGAGGAGGTCTGCTCGTTACAGGTTCAGAACTTAGGAGACAACCATCGGTCATCTCAGCAAACCGAGGCTCCTGCATCTGCAACACTGGGATGCGATGCTGGGTGGCAAAGGCAAGCTCCTTAAAATTCTTGCAGGCCGCAGAGTCTACCACGGTTTCCACTGGAACACCCGGCCCTTGTTATTCCATACAGTGGTACCAAGGGATCCTGATTGGGCTTCCTATGGGTTTGATCCCAGACTTCTTTCTTTCAGGCTCATAGGCCCATGGAAGTCTGGGAGAGCTGATTTCCTGGTTCGGTGGGGCCACATCCTTTGTGGGGCAATACCTTGTGAAGTGACCAGCAACACCACAAAATAAACACAATCCACTCTGTCTCTGGTACTCTTTTTCCTCTGACGAGAGAGATGTGGTAGCACTCCTTCCAGCGGCTTGGGTTCCTCTCCTGAAACTGGATTGGAGGGTGCTGGCCCTGCAGCCACCAGTCCTGGGCTGAGTGGATGATAGGATCCTCAGGAGGTGGGAGCCAGGTGTGCTTGCTGATAGGATTATAAGTACCTGTCAATGCGCAGGCACTGTTCAATGGGGAAGAGGGTGGCTGAAGGGACAGCGAAAGCCAGTTCATCCAAGATGTTGATCCATTAATCCCATTCCGAACTTCCAAGTGCAACATTTTCCCAGAATCCTGGAATATGTATGGTTTCTCTTCTGCATGGAGTCTCTTGTGCACTAGAAGGTCTACAACAAAATTTCTGACACTCTTGGCACTTTGTATGCCTCTCTCTTTTTGTGCTTCAGAAGATATGAACTCTGGGCACAACACTCACATTGCGGGCATTTCTATGGTTTCTTGTAAGCCACTTTGTAAGCAGCTTACTCATTGTCAATTATTCTGCATCTCAAATTGGAAAAAGTAAACATAATATTAATAGTTTCCCTTTGGTATGTATAAATCTTATGGCTCAGAAAGTGTGAACTGCAAACAAAACATGTCTAACATTACTGGCATTTTTATGGTTTCTTTAAGGTGTGGAGTCTCTGGTGATTGATGAGGTATGCACTGTAAGCCAAGCATTTCCCACACTCTTGGCATTTGTGTGGCTTCTCTCCTGTGTGGGTTCTTTTGTGATTCAAAAGGCCTGAACTCTGAGCAAAACATTTCCCACACTCCTGGCATTTGTATGGTTTCTCTCCAGTGTGAAGTCTCTGATGGATGACAAGGTGTCCATTCTGAGCAAAACATTTCCCACACTCCTGGCATCTCTATGGTTTCTCTCCTGTGTGGATTCTATTGTGAGTCTCAAGCCTTGAACTCGTAGCAAAACATTTCCCACACTCCTGGCATTTGTATGGTTTCTCTCCAGTGTGAAGTCTCTGATGGATGACTAGGTGTCCATTCTGAGCAAAACATTTCCCACACTCCTGGCATTTGTATGGTTTCTCTCCTATGTGGATTCTCTTGTGCTGCACAAGGTTTGAATTCTGAGCAAAACATTTCCCACACTCCTGGCATCTGTATGGTTTCTCTCCTGTGTGGATTCTTGTCTCACGAGGGCTGAATTGTTGGCAAAACATTTCCCACACTCCTGGCATTTGTATGGTTTCTCTCCTGTGTGAAGTCTCTGATGGATGACGACGTATCTATTCTGAGCAAAACATTTCCCACACTCCTGGCATTTGTGTGGCTTCTCTCCTGTGTGGCTTCTCTTGTGCTGCACAAGGGCTGAATTGTGGGCAAAACATTTCCACACTCCTGGCATCTGTATGGTTTCTCTCCTGTGTGGATTCTCTTGTGCTGCACAAGGGCTGAACTGCGAGCAAACCATTTCCCACACTCCTGGCATCTGTATGGTTTCTCTCCTGTGTGGATTCTCTTATCTATCACGAGGGCTGAATTGTCAGCAAAACATTTCCCACACTCCTGGCATTTGTATGGTTTCTCTTCTGTGTGAAGTCTCTGGTGGATCGCAAGGCTGTAACTCTGAGGAAAACATTTCCCACACTCCTGGCATTTGTATGGTTTCTCTCCTGTGTGGACTCTCTTGTGCTGCACAAGGGCTGAACTGCAAATGAATAGTTCCCACACAACTGGCATTTGTGTGGCTTCTCTCCTGTGTGAATTCTGTTGTGACTCTCAAGCGTTGAACTCCTAGCAAAACATTTCCCACACTCCTGGCATTTGTCTGGTTTCTCTCCTGTGTGAAGTCTCTGGTGGATGACAAGGTGTCCATTCTGAGCAAAAGATTTCCCACACTCCTGGCATTTGTATGGTTTCTCTCCTGTGTGGATTCTCTTGTGCTGCACAAGTTCTGAACTGCGAGCAAAACATTTTCCACACTCCTGGCATCTGTATGGTTTCTCTCCTGTGTGGACTCTCTTATGCCTCACAAAGTGTGAACAGTCACTAAAACATTTCCCACACTCCTGGCATCTGTATGGTTTCTCTCCTGTGTGGACTCTCTTATGCCTCACAAAGTGTGAACTGTGAGCAAAACATTTCCCACACTCCTGGCATCTGTACGGTTTCTCTCCTGTGTGGATTCTGTTGTGAGTCTCAAGCCTTGAACTTGACAGCAAAACATTTCCCACACTCCTGGCATCTGTATGGTTTCTCTCCTGTGTGGACTCTCTGATGAATCACATATTCTGATCTGTAAGCAAAGTGTTTCCCACACTCCTGGCATTTGAGTATTTTCTGTCCCTTCCTGACTGCTGGATGGCTCAGAGGTTGCAGTTTATAATTAAATCCTTTTCCTGAGACTTACGTCTGAAGTGTTTTTTCCCAGCATGGAGCCTCTTCTGAAGCACAAGAGCCACGTTTTGGTCAAAAGGCTTCCCACGTATTTTGCATTTGAAGGGCTTCTCTCTGAGTAGAAAACTTCCTCTTTTGTGTGGGCTGCCTGGTGCCTGGCAAGCTCACATTTGTATGCAAAACACTTCCCACACTTGGCACATACATTGCGATTTTCTCCAGTTATCTGCTGGGAAAAAGGAAAAGAAGAGTAAACAATCAACCTCAATTGTGAGAGGAAAGCACCTTCACAGATTTTGGAAAGAGACTGATTTGGAATGATCCTAAAAACAATACCACCCTGGGAGAAAGGAAGATATATTGTTATCCTCTTTTTTTTATCCTCTGTTCCTTGAAAACATTCTGAGTGCCATGAGCCTCTGAGGCAGAGGTGAGCAAGAACTGCTCCACAGACCACATCTGCGTTAGCCTCGCCTGTTTTGATTGTGCGCCCTTCTCCTTGGCGGAATAGATCCTTTTGTTCCTTCGTGTACAAATCATTGCCTTTTCCTGAGGCTAAGAATTTACTCTTCTACAAGTTATTTTGCCATCTCCCCCCGCCCCGATTTTATGTTCCCAGTTTCCAATTCTCTCCCCGCATGTCCAGTTAAGGTTGCATTTTCCTGCTCCCCTGTAGGAGCACCAAACCTCATGCATCCAACATCCCCAATGTGGGTGGGAGAAGAATTACATCTCTACAGCTACTTACTTTCTAATAAAGACAGTACACATTAAACAGTAACTTTGTACTGCGTATGAATTTCATCACATTCCTTTGGCAACACATTTTTCACCACATTTATGGCCTATCTTTTTCTTTCCTTCTTCCAATTAAAAGAAAATCCCACTCCTTTTGATGTCTTCTCCACAGGTGATGATAGTCCCCATCACATGTGTCAGAAGAAAGAGGACAGCTTGGGAAATGTCAAACATCAGACTGGAATCTTACCCTCAATTCAACCCCAGATTCGGACAGACCAAAAGAGGAAAAAGTAGGATTCTAAATTGACAACCTCATCAAGTTCCGATTTTCTCAACTCTTTCCTTGCTGCAAGAAGAGAGGGGACAGCTACAGTATATTCCAGAAATCCTAACACTGCATGGTGGTTTTGGAGTAAAAAATCAATGCTAGCTTAAGAATAAACCTGAATTTAGCAGTCTATAGCAATAAAAAAAAAGGGATGCTTGTTCAACTGAAGAGTACTGCCACGGCAGCAGTTAACATCCCACTTTTCGGTCTTAAGAGTTTTAAAACTACGGAGTGACCTATGGATCTCTGCATTACAGGAGCCACGTTGGCTGCAAGACCGTTCCTGCAGGAGGCAAGGCAGAAGAGTAGCACCTCCCATCACTGGTTTTGTTCTTCTTCTCTTTGAGGCTGAGAAAGCGTTTGCCTTCCTTCAGCTCCACCGTCCTTTCAGTGAGCCTCAGTCAGATCATGAGGGTTCTTCCTGCAGACAAGAGGGGAGCCTGTGGTTTTCAGATCCCACTAGGCTGAAAGAGGAATCCAAGAGAAATGGAACTCCTATGCATAAAGCCACCTTGAAAAATGTATTTAGGATAGAGAAAGAAAGAGTGTTTGCCTACTGAGCCACGTTACTATGAACGAGATGATTTGCATGTTGGGGCAAAGGATGCACGACTCGTGCTGCCTGGATTGGGGGAACTCAAAGACAGGCAGGTTCCAATACTGAAGGTGGATGAGCAGCTCCAGAGTGGGAGCTGAGAAAGCAGGGATGGGTAAAGGACCTCCCTGAGACAACAGCAGTGGCAGTTTAGCTTACTCTTAAGGTGCGGACGGCCCAGATGAGGGCCCTGGCAAACCACTTCTGAAAGATGGTGGAAGCAATGCACCCAATTATTGTACGATAGGGAAGAAAGAAGGACAGATTCTTTCAAGGATGAATGGGCTCCACTTGGCAGGGGGGGCGCTGCATTTTATTGGCCTCTTTGACAGGAGAAGGAATGAAGAAGGAAGGAAGATGGCATGAGTGACGCTTTAAGCATTGTTCTCTTTTTACAACTGTAGGACAGAATACTGTCTATAGTCCTATTGACTTCAGACGTACAACGGAATGCAAGGGGGAAGCCATGGAAGGGAATGGTAGCAGGAGTTATTCATGTTTTCATGACTTTCATCAAGAGTCTACCTCCTGATCCCTTGTGAAAGCAGAGGGGCTACTGTAGTATGGTTCCAGGAGGGAGACAGTATTATTTAGGGCAAGGATTCAGTGAGTGCTGGGCAAAAAAAAGCCCAAATTCTAGGCCATTTCTAGCTATAACCTCGATCATGGAATGTGGCAAACCTAGTCGTCATTCTCAAAGAAGAGAAAAACCTCTTGGACATTAAAAATTACTGTCCTATGCCCCTTTTAAATATTGATTATAAAATTATCACTTCTATACTGGCTCAAAGATGGAAAAAAAGTACTTCCTACTCTAATTCACAAAGATCAGAATGGCTTCTCTTAAAAGACTTCTAAAAAATAATACTCGGATTGTTTTAGATTGCCTGAGAAATATACGAGAAAGACACAAGGAAAGGAAGCTAGCAACGGTCTTCATGGATGCTGAGAAGACTTTTGATATGGTTAACTGGTCAGCTCTAAAACAGATACTGTGGAGAATGGATGCTGGTCATAGAACTCATAGAAATCTAGAATTGGAAGAGACCACACAGGCCATCCAGTCCAACCCCCTTCTGCCATGCAGGAACACCCTCAAAGCACTCCCGACAGATGGCCCTCAAGCCTCTGCTTAAAAACCTCCAAGGAAGGAGACTCCACTACACTCCCAGGCAGCAGATTCCACTGCCGGACAGCCCTGACTGTCAGGAAGTTCTTCCTGAGGTTCAGGTGGAATCTCCTTTCCTGCAGCTTGAATCCATTGCTCCTTGTCCTGGTCTCTGGAGAGACCGAGAAAACAAGCCCTCTCCTTCCTCTACGTGGCATCCCTTCAAATATTTAAACATGGCTCTCCTGTCCCCTCTTAACCTTCTCTTCTGCAGACTAAACATACCAGCTCTCTAAGTCTATCCTCATAGGGCATGGCTTCCAGGCCTCTCACCATTTTGGTCGCCCTCCAAATGATCAATAAATGGTCAATGATCCTTAACTCCTTTCTTGATTAATTCCTTGTAAAGATTATTAAAGGTCATTTGGGAGAATACTGTTTTGCTTCTTTCCATTTTGTTTGGTTCCCAAATATGTGAAATTTATTTAACCAACTAAATTTATTTAATGAACAAACTACCAACAATACGGGCATTCTCTGCTTATCTGACCAGTTAGGGAGCAGAGCACTGATAGAAAATGGAATTGGTCAAAAAAAGCAGAACCTAGTCTTCTACTGTAGGGAACACGAGGAAGTCCACGGAGTTTTCACTCAGGAGGACCGCTGTGCTGGTTGAAGCTGGCGCGGTGCTCTTTTCCCTGCTAGCTTGCTTTGCAGATAATACTTTATTATTTATTTGAAACCCAGTTAGGAACACTGGCTATTTACATAAGATTTTCCCTGTTAGCTTTACCTTGCTACAGTTCAAGCTTACGTATTAGTCCTTTTACTATTTTTATTCCTGTTTCAGTTAATATTTATTTCTTTTTCACTTCAAGAGCACCTTCAAAATACCAGGAGGGACACCAGTTCCTGAGCCGTGCCTTCAGGAGCAGCCAGAGACTGGAAGGATTAGAGGTTCCTGCTCCCACTCAGAAGGTGTTATGGGGATTGTGATGATTTAGAAAACAGAAATTCCCACTAGTGAGGGAGCCTTACCAGAGGCCACGAATCCCTGGGTCTCCTCCATGATCTCTGCATGTAGGGCTCTCTGATCTGGATCCAGGAGAGCCCACTCCTCCGGGGAGAAACAGACAGCCACGTCCCCAAAGGTGATGGGGCCCTGGAGGAAAAAGGAAACATTCCCTGCTCACAGCTCACATAAAGGCTATAGGAAGATTTAAACCTGCACATTGGCTGTTAGAGAGGGCCACCGGTAGAGGCACCATGCCTCTGAACACCAGCTGCAGGGGAAGAAGAGTGGGGAACGGCTTTCTCTCCCTGGGTTGTAAGCTCTAGAGACTTCTGGTAGGTCATAGGGGGACATGTGCTTCAAAGGGCACATGTATTAGTTACATCTTGGTTGGATTACCGTAACACACTCTATGTGAGTCTGTTTTTGAAGACAGTTTGGAAACATGAACTGATCCAAAGGCCCACAGCCAGATTGCAAACTGGGAGCCCACAACTCTCTTGTTGCAGCAGCTTCCCGCTGGCTGCTACTCTGTTTTCCGAGGCCAATTCACAGTGCTGGTTTTGACCTACAAGGTGCTGCATAGCTCAGGTCCAGATTATCTGAAGGCCCACATTCTGCCATAGGAACCTGCCCATGCTCTGAGATCTGCTGAAGGGCCCCTTCCTCAGTCCCACCACCCTCACAGGTACATCTGGCAGGAGAGACGGAAGGGGGCCTTTCTCAGTGGCTGGTCCCAGGCTTTTCAAGGCCCACCCCAGAAAAGTCAGACTGGAGCCCTCCCTACTTCCTCTTTGCAGACAAGTAAAAACTTTTCTGTTTCAAGAGGCAGTTGAGGATCATCTATAAGGCATCGATTGTATAAAATACTCAGGGTGAATTTACTGTCAGTTTAGTATTACTCCCACTTTTATATTTCTAAAAGCTCCACTTCTTTCTGTTAAGTAGGTGAATAAATTTATGGACTTCAATCATTTTTTTAAAATCCAAATCAAAGGGTACACAATTGTCAGTTAGCACTACCAGGGATCCAGTCCTCTTTCTTCAGTTGTCCTTCTCTTACCTAGGCGGCCCACTCCATCGCAAGGACGAATAGGCAACTGAGTACTCCTGGTGGCATCATTCCAGCCCCTGAGGGAGAGACGAAGGTGGGGAGTGATGACGTAGGCTTGTCTCAGAGGCTACAATTACAGTCCTAAAAAGAAACCTATGAGGAACTCATCCCTCTGAACACTGTAGCACTTTGAACCACTTTGAACCTTAGGAAATTCTAGTTCTAGCTGCCCCCGAGGCATCTTGGCCCACCTACTCTCCCTTAGCCTAATGTACACTGCAGTCTTGTTGTTGCGAGGATAACACAGGGAAGTGGAGAAGAACAAGCTCTTGAGTCCGAGAAACTCAGATCAGATATCAATATAGTGAAAGAAAGACAAGGGAAGGAACTCTAAGGCAACAAGTCACACTGAAGAAGACAAGCTACCTATTTCAGGAAAAACCCAGCATAATTAAGTGGAAAAGGGTGTAATGTATTAATCCATCCTGTCACTTACCTTTCCGTGGGGGTGGGACTATAGGCTTCTGTGGAGCAGGGGGTTATGCAAGCAAGAGGTTAGCACTGCTGCTGGTAGGGTCTCCCATGTCAGACAGGCTTAAGCTAAGAAGCCAAACTAAATTGGAAACAGCTGCTGGGCGGCAGCAGTCATGCACATGGGAGTGACACTGGCACTGTGAGGAACAATGGCGCTGTAGCCAACACTCATCAGTACTGTACAGAAGGAGGCACCAGTAAACCTCTTTGGAATGTCTTTCATCATGAAAACCCAATTATGAAACAATCCAAAATGAAACATGAAATACCAGAGGAGACTTCCAGATCTAAATGAGATCTCCTCTACTGGGGAAGAGCAGAGGGCAAATACAAATAGCATGGCAGCGAATGATTTCAGTTGTTGACATGCTCAGAGGAGAAATCAAACCTCAGGAGCTCCAGAACATATATTACAGGAACATGGCACGAGAAAAACGTGACTAGGCATAGTAAAAAAAGAAAAGGGACATATAAATGTCGCAATACTTGGGGCGAGCAAGCCTATACATACAAACACAGAGGGTTCAACCTTACCTTGGAAGGGGGCATCTCTTTCAGTTTCCTGCTTGATCTCCCACCGCTGGGGACTCCGAGTGGTGCTTGACGAAGCTCCTCTGACAAAGAGAGATCAGACTGAACTTCCACACTGAGATTTTTGGCCTGAAAGAGCAGCAAGGATTCCAAATTCAGTGGGGAGAAGCATTTAGAAAAGGATTAGAAAAGGATTTTAAAAATAGACACGTTAAGGTCTGAGACTTTTGTGCACAAGCACCACTAGAAAAAGATTAGAAATGACACCATCTTTAATCCCTCAGGGTGGGAGACTTTTGGGTGTGGATGGAAGCCAATTGGGAGCCACATGCCATGACTGTATTCTTCACACTGCCAAATATGGTTGTGCGGCAGGGGCAGCAAAGGAATCTGGACTGTCCAACACCTTGTTTTGGATACCCATTCTGGAGGCACCGCATTTCAGTAGAAGAACAACAGAGTGGGCAGTGGTTTTGGGCAGAGTGGGTGGGAAAAGTATGGAGGGAGCAGGTCCTGATTGTTCCTTCAGACTGCCTCTGGGACCTGGAGAATGCTCTCACCTGTTCTTCCTGGTTCTTGTTCTCAGCCTGACTCAGGAGGAAACCTTTCGCCAGGGCCACTGCCTGGGAACAGCTCTCTGCCCCACATTCCCTAATCCAGCTCCCCATCTCTGGGGGGAAGGATGCTTACAAACTGCTCCAGTATCACCAGGTCCACAATCTGATGTTTGGTCTGTTCTTTTGGCTTCAGCCACCGGTGGCAGAGATTGTGGAGGTGTCTGCAAACCTCTCGGGGGCCCTTGTCCTCTTGGTAGGAGAACTGCCTGAAGCGCTGACGCTGTATCTCTGAGCTCCCCTCATCTCTGCCGAGGAACTCCTTCATTGTTCTTTTGCACAGTTCTCCATTGCTCTCAGCACTCATGCCATCACAGCCGCTTCCTGTTTCAAGTCCAGGTCAGTCAGGTCTGCCCATTTTTGAACTGGTATCCAATGACTCAGTCAATGAGATCCAAGTTAATCCTCCACCCTCCTCTGTCTCGGGGAAAAGAACCCCTAAACAGGCACCGCTCCAAAACTCTGCAAAAACAAGATGTTGCTGTGTTAAGAATTACTCTATTCCATTGGGAGGAACAAACATGGAAAATTCTAAATAGGCCTCCTCCCTGAGACAGAGTGGGGAGGCTTTTTTACCTGAGCACCAGTGAGCAAGGCCTTATTTACCTGAGGGGCAAGAAGAAGCTGCACCCACCTCTCTCCCTCTTTTCTCTCTATCCATTCCCAGCCCCACCTGCCCTCTCTCAACCTTCCACTGAGCCATCTCAGCTCCGTTCCTCACCAAAACCCCATCCGCCCGATCCCCTCACACTTCATTCCATCACTCTGCCATTCTTCATAAGCTTCTGTTACATGACGATACATTGACATTTGTTTCATTTGAGATCTTCACTTGGTTCAAGCAAGAAAATATGAACAGTCTAGCAGATTATGCTATATTTTGTATTTGGCACTTAAGAGAAGATTGGGCTATCAAAAGAGTTGAAACTATATATTATTAAAAAGCAAGACCTAAGACCAGTACAGCATGCAATTAATCCTTCAGTATTACCTTTATATTTTGTATTTCATATGATACAAACAACATTGGGCAATCTTTAATATATCACATCCTAAACCAGAACAGAGGAAAGGTCTGTGCAGGACAACATCCTGCTTCTTCTGGGGCCTCAGAAGAGTGTCAGGCCCCACAGCTGCCAGGATTCCCCAGATGGGTTCTTCTGATGCCCTTTTCTGCTCCCTCTACCTTGCCTGCTTCATTTCCCTTTTCCTGCCCTTTCCCTTTTCGCTCTCCTTCAAAGAGTGCCAGAAATACTCATAGTTAGTGCCACAAATGCTGCTGCTTCCTCAGGCAAGAGACGCCTTCAGAAGCCAGCACTGGCTCCCCCAGCCCTTCCTCCTCACCTGTCCGCCCCCTCCATTCACCTCCTGCTATTTTGTGAAAGGTGGCCCAGGGGGCTTCCGTGGCTGAGGGGGGGACTCAGACCCAAAGCCTTCCTGAGTCCCAGTCCAACAGTCAACCCGTAACTCCGTCCCGTCTCCCCAAAAGCCTCGATCAGGCCTTGCCTTCCCAGAGCCCTCCTCTGAGGCTGAGAGAGTGTCCCTTGTCCAAGGCCACCCCCTCTGTCCCCCTGTGTTGGGACTCAGCCCCCTGTCCTTCCCTCCCTCCTCTACCTGGGGAACCATCCAGCGGAGGAGAAGCTCCGTCTGGGCGGTCAGGGTTCAAATATTTGAAGAAATCCGCCTCAGGAAGAGGGGGGTGGGAGGGGGCCTTCCCACCTGGCCCCTCCCATCTGGCCGGAGAACCAGGCTGTTGGCGCCCCAAGGGAACCCACGGGGGGTGTTCTGGGATGGGGGAGCAGGGCTGCAGATCAAGGGGGGCTCCCCAGAGACTGAACAAGAGCTGCCTCCGGTTCCAGGGCTTGGGAGGGGCCCCCTGGGGAGGGGGACGGTTGGCTTCCTGTATGTGGGGGGGGGGATCTGGAAGCCGCCCTCCTGGGCTGGGTGGGGGTCTCTCCCTGAAGGCCTGGGCGGCCGTGTGGGCCCCTCCTCTCCCCCCCCCCCCCACCGGAGGCCCGGCTTCCCCAGAGAGCCAGGAGGGCCTTGGCGGGGTCAGAGCCAGCAGGCCGAGGAGGGGGGAGGAGGAGGAGGAGGGTGGGGGCGCCTCTGGGGGGAACCTGGCCTCCCCCTCCCACCCCCACGGGAGAGAGGGGGGCGAGGGAGAGACGGGGGGGCTGCCTGGGCTCCCGGCGGGGCGGAGGGAAACGGGGGCGGCCTGAGAGCGGGAGGGGGGCGGGCGCTGCTCTCGGCTCACTAAGGAGCCACTCTCTCTCTCCGCTTCCCCGGAGGGCTCCCTGGGGGCGGCTGAGTCCGGGGGGGGGCGAAAGGGGGAGGAAGAAAGGAAGAGGGAAGGGAGGGGGGAGGCCTCGGTGCCTTCAGGGGGAGGGGCCTCCTTCCACCCCCACCCAGTCCCTCCCTCGGCTGAAGGGAGAGAAAGAGAGAAAGAAGACCCTCTCCCCCCGTCCTGAGGCGTCCCCTCCCCTCCCCTCCCTCCCCTCCCCACACTGGGGCTACCGCCCCTACCTCTCCTCCCCCGGCTTGGAAAAGGCGGAAAGAAGCGGCAGGAAGTGCGTCACTCTCCTCCTTCCCCCCGCCTCAGCCTCCTTCCTGCCTCTCTAGGAAGCCGCGCTCAGTTGCTCCCGGAGGACCACCCCACCAAGGAGGAAGCTGCGGTGGGTGGAGGAGGAGGAGGAGGACCCCCAAATGGGCTGGGGCAGAGGGGGGGTGAGAGAGAGAGAGGGAGGGGCTGCCTGGGCTCCCGGCGGTGCGGATGGGAAACGGAGGCGGGGGGGCAAAAGGGGGGGGAGAGAAAGGGAGGAAGGAAGAGAGAGAGGAGGGGAGGCCTCGGTGCTTTCTGTCACCCCGCACGCGACCCCGAAGCCAGGTCACGTGTCCGCGGAGTCATCGGCGTGGCCGCCAGGCGGGGAGGAAACGTTCCCAGCGGCGCGAGGCCCCCTGGAGGTTAGGGACCGTTGGGACGGCGAGGCGCCTCGGGATCCCTCCGCAGGGCTTCCTGGCGGGGGAGGGAAGGCCGACGGACGGGGGAGGCTGCAGGTAGCGGGCTGGTTCTTTCTTTCTTTCTTTCTTTCTTTTCCCTGTCAGGCGAGAGGGAGGGGGCGCCCTCCTGGGTCCCCTCCCTTCTAGGGCCTCGGGAAGGTGAGGGGGGGGACTGGGCGGTGCGGGACTCGACCTCCCCTCAGACACGGGCAGCCCATAAGAAGCCTAGGAGGCTCTATCTTGCCCTATATTCTATAAAAGCATCCCTAGGAGTTAAAAGATGATACACCTGTGGAGATTTAAGTGGAAATAACTTTCCATTAAGATATGCCTACGTAGATTTAAGTAGAAGTAACTTTCGCTCTTGTTTTCCGCAGCTGTATTGATGTCTATGGGACCGCCCTGCCCCTCCCTCTAAGGACGGACTCTGCACTTGTTCTAAGGAGCTCCTATAAAGCCTTGAAATCAGCAGCTATGAAATCATTTTCCTTTCTCCTCAAAACAAAAAAACCTATCAAGGGTTTTTACAAAGCTTTTAAAAATGTCTGTCATGGTTTTCCCCTATTCAGACCCGATCATTTGTCCATTTCTGCTGACTCCTTTGGTTTTAACAGCCGTCCTCCCACCGCAGGGATTTCTGGCTTCTTCACTTTCCCTCCTTCTTGTTCTGAGCAGGATCTCAGCTTCAAGAGCTTTGAGCAGCTGGGCATCCACTACGCCAACGAGGGCCTCCAAGGCTTCTTCAATGGGATTGTCTTCAAGGAGGAGGAGGAGGAGCAGGGAAGGGCAGCCTCCGCCCTCACTGGCAGAGCTGCAGGGCCTTCGGTTGGAGATGGAACCGCTCCTTCTCTCCCTCTCTCTCTCTCTCTGTGAATTTAGTTTGGAGACCTGCCCTTGTTTTCTATTTGCTGTTGTGTTTTCATTTGCTTGTGGTTTGGAGCCATTTCTTCTTCCGCACTACAGTGTTATAGCACAATCATTCCACTTTCAACCTCCTCTGGAATCCTGGGCCCAGCCGCCCCCCCCCCCCGAAACTACAAACCCCAGGATTCCGAAGGATGTTGAAAGTTGAACCATCGCACTATAACAGGCTAGTGCAGAGATGGCCCTACCTGCAGAAAGAGAACAGAGGTGGGGCCACCTTGGTTTCCTATGGCAGGGAGTTCCACAGCCTGGGAGCCACTGCAAAGAAGGCTCTGTTTTGTGTCTCCCAAACATACCTGTGTAGATGGTTATTATCGTGAGGCTTTGCCGGAGGACGTAGGCCTCAGACCCCAAATAATGTCTAATTTATTAAACAAGCAATGTTTTGTTTTGTTTTGTGGCTTAAGTTGTATCAATATCTAATTTGTTTTTTCCTCAGAGGTGTAGTAACTAGGGGACAAAATGAGGACTTTGGCCTCCAAATAAGATTTTTTTTTCCTCCTTTTGAAACTTCCCTTCAGTCCCCAAATTTCTAGCATTGGAGGGAATGAGAAATTGACCATGTCAAAGAAATAACTTCAAACATAAAAGGCAATAAAATAAGTAAAAGAGAGTGAAGCAAAATAAAAGAAGCTGAACTTAAAGTATGACAAAATATAAAATGAAGTAAAAATGAAAGAATAAAGTAAAACACTCTAAGAAAATCAAAACTTGTAATAATACGTTATCAACGGGTTGGGGACAAGGGCACAAGTTCTCCACTTTGGGGGGGAAATGCAGCTCTAGGCCAGAGGAAAGAAGAAGATATATAAATGTCCAGCTCAGCTATCGGAACAGCAGTTTGCTACCACTGGCAAGGTATAATTGATTTCTTGCTACAACTTGCAAAGATTTTCCTCCTTCTTTTTCCCACCTGGCCATTGTGGGCCCAGGACTCACCTTCCACTCTGCTGTGCACCTGCCTTCTGGCTGGAAGCAAATAAATGTTCCTTCTCCCTGAATAAGTGAGAAGGAACAATCACCTCCTTTTAGCTTGATCTGGGTACACCCTAGACGTCAGCTAAAATTTCTTTCTAAATTCCAAAAGGGAAAATACATTCTCTGCTAGGTTTTGGGAATGACAAGCTTTGGGCAACTGTGGTTGGTATTTAATGCATAACATTTAATGACATCAACAAGGGCCGTTGTCCCTAATTCTAGGGTTTCCAACCAGAAACTATAGGGCCTAGCAGTCCTAGTCTAGACTGATGCACAACCCAACATTTTTTATTCTTGAGCCCCAAAATCAAGTTTGCAAGCCGTGGAGTTTGCTGTTTGTTTGTTGAATTTATACCTTGCTTTTCTCCCAAAGGTGACATCCACTACTGATCATTTATTTGAATCTCAAAGGAGTTGCTGACACAGGATAGATCCAGCTGTGCCTGCTTGGGTTTGTGAAAAGATTTCTGTCATCAAGCTCTTCTCTCCCTCTGGCTACAGGTGACTCAGGCGTCGGAGCGACTGGATTAGGCCTCCCTCCCCGGAAGACGCGAATCAGAAGCTACCTGACCTCTCTGACGGTGAGGATCTGCTGGCGGATGAAGCGTCCGGAGGTAAGGAGGAGTGGTCAGTTGGGGAAACTTTCTCCTTTTGCTTACCCAAAACTGGAAGTGAATCAGGGAATCACAGTATCTTAAAATTGGAAAATCTTGCCTCTAAAAGCCATCTAGTCCATGCCCTGCCATGAAGAAAATGAGTCCTGAAAGATGCCCATCCAAACTCTGTTTAAAAACCTCCAAAGGTGGAGAAGGCAGTCCTTTCCCCTCCTAGACAGCGCTTGCAGTCAAGAACTTCTTCTTAATGTTTAGGTGGAGTCTCTTTTCCTGTAATTTGAATTTGGCTCCATCTTCTGCTTGACATCCCTTGTTCTCCTCTCCATGTGCATACGTGGTCAAAAGCGTATTTTTCACGGCTTAACTAACACAAGGAGCAGCTCTGTTTTGTCTTTTCATTTTACTCCATTGCTTCCTCAAGCTAATACAAGATTAGCTCAACTTCATTTTATTCTCACAATCCGCCCTCCATGGCAGAGAAGTATAAAATATGGCAACTTCATGACTTGTGGGGAAGGGACACCCATTTCACCTAAGATCTACCCCTTTTCAGTTTTCAGTTCATGTAAGCTGTTCAGTCATGGTGATGGAATCATGTTCTCAGCTGAAAACATTTACCACCACACCTTAACTGAAATACTTTTAATTCTATAAAAGCCCCAAATCACTACAACACCTTTAATAAAGCGAAACCCTCTGAAATCAACAAAAGCCCAGCATTTTGGCTAACTGGTTGCCAGCCTTTTAAGTCCTCCTCATCAATACAATACAATGAAGTGGGGGGGGGCGCAATCTGTTTAAAAACTGGCTGGGAAGATGAAGAAGACTCAACTACTGCCCAAACCACATGGGTGTGGGTGCTCTTAGGCTCCATGGAATGGAGAGCTGCCTTACGATGTAATCTTGAGACACCCAGCCTCACCAGTGTGTTTTACCCACAGGCCCCAAAGTCCCGTCTAAGCGCAAGGAAACTTCCAACGGATGGGGAATGCCAACCAGCTCTGAAAGCGTTGTTAGAGGGAGGGGAAGATTACAACGGTGGAAACTCAAGCACCCACCTCCCAGCCCTTTCCTACCACTAACAGCCTGCAGACACATCAGGCACCAAAACGAAGGAGTCTTACTAGCAATGCGTCTGCAAGGAATACTGATGTCAGCTGGGCCTGCTCTCCCCCAAATGGACATTGTTTCTTTCTTCAGAGAGTAATTTCCTGATCAGTGCAGGCACTCCTTTCAAGTGGCCTGTTAGCCATTTGTCAGATACCCCAGGATGTAAGACAGAAAACAGATCTTCTGCCCATGTGTCCTTCCGGTATATCTCTCCATGGCTCACTTATGTTTTATAAGTTTTATAAGTTAATTTATATGACCACACATTGGCAAGTTCTCTCATATCTGCCCTTACCTGTCTTGCCTTCATCAGTTCTTCCTTAGGAAACTCTTCTCTTGCATCAGAGCCTGCATTTCAACCCTCAGCTGAGACAGCTCCGCCTCCAAGGCCAGTGTGGAGGACTAGAAACAAATCGTATAAAATTAAGTTTGGGTGCGTGGGAAGATGGGAGGCATCTCTTTGCAAAGGAGGCCTGGCTTACTGACCTGCTGGTCCTTAGAGGGCAGTTTCTCCTCTGGCCTGCTGGCCCCTGCAGAGGAGCAGCGGTCGGCAAACTCCACAGTCCAGTCAACCTCACGTTTGGGAGGATTTTGCGACGTAAGCGCATCCGGACCTCAGTCATCACCTGCTCTTCCGTCTGGAGCTTGAGGTCTTTTGATTGCTTGAAAGATGCAGTCAGCGTTGGTGGGCTCCAGAAGGCTTGCCAAAACTGCAAATGCCTCTATGGCTGCAAGGCGGACGTGGCGTTTGCAGTCCACCAGGGCCGGTGCTAGGGTCTCCACTGCACCCAGGGAGATCAAAGTCGTCCCTGGGGAATGTGCGGAGCGCAGCGATAGAGATAGCTATGACCACTTCGCGCACACAGGACTTTTGGTGGCAGAGACATTCCTTCTGGAACAGCAAGTCCAGGACAATTTGGGGCCTGGCTGCCAGCATTAAATGGAAGAACATTTGCCCATGATGCTGCTTAATGATCTCTTCTGGTGTCATTGCAGATGTTAAATGCTTCTCTCACCAGGGGCTTCAGCCAACTGGGCTGAATTGCCTCCTGGGATGCGCTGGGGATGTCCTTTGTCCCTCCTCCTCCTCCTCCTGTTGCTGCCAGGCGAGCACAGATGACACGCAGAGCTCCTACAGATTGAAAAGCAACCTCGATGCTTGATCTGGAAACTAAGTCACCCAGCGTGGTGATTATGTCAACCAGCACTGCATCTGGGATGGTGGTGAAGTCCAGAGCGGGTGCGTTGGCGTGACGGTTTCCTTCAATTTCTCCAACTTCTGAAGGAGGGCCGGGACTTTCTCGTACTCCAGCAAGCGCTGGTGGAGTCGGTGAAGTATGGAGTTCAGGTCTGGGGTCTTGGCCCGGGCAAGGAGACCACTCCTGGTAGCCCAGCGTCTCATATTTCTCCGATTCCCGGCCATTGCTCTGTGACTGTGGTCCTGTGAAAACATTCCATTTCCAGGGAAACCCATACTTACCACACAATGCAGGGAGTGAGGTAATAATAAGAATAAAATTTATTTTTACCCCGTCTCTTCCAATGGATCGAGGCGGCATTACAGCAATCTATAAAATACATTAAAAACATTAAGATGTAGCCCGTCCTCTACATGGGCTGGGAGGGGTATTTTTGTAGCCTTACAATATTATCTTACTGAATACAGAGCAATTACAGATCTTTGGCCCTATACCTGCAATACAGAATGCCAACCATTAATTGCTTGTGTATTGAACTTGTGAGTGTGTAAAATACCAACAGGGTCGCAGCCTGTTTGTCTGAAAAACTCTAGCTGTGTTTTTTTTTTTAATTTATTGGTCTTTATTCATTTTCCTTAGTCCTCCTTCATTAGTTACCTTCTTTGGTCCAAAGAAGTCTAATCACATTCAAAAAATGAGAAATGAATTCAGAATTTGAAATGCAAGCGTCTGATCCTCTTCATCCCATTTGGAGTAGCCCCCATTGACTAAATGCATTGTCTCACCATTCCGCAGTTCTTGTTGGGAATCACCAATCAGATTCAGGCCAAGGTGTTTTGGACTAGATGTTGACATTTGAGAGAAACACATTTAGTTCTTACAGAGTGCAGCTCTAACGTAGTCTTATGGCCAATTTACAAAATATTCTCTCTCGTGCCCAGCTGGGCACTCTAGGAGGAAGATGGGTGGCTTGTGGAGGTGAGTCACACTATCTCAGCCTCAGAGGAATTTGGACTAGGTCGGAGGAGGATGGATCACCGGGAGAGGAAAAAGTCACATTCTCTCAGCCTTGGGAGAAATTGGACTGGGACTCTGTGGAGGAGAGTTATTTGATCTGGGTTAAATAAACTTTTTTTCTTTAACGTCAGCCCTTTCCAGATGTTGTTGTACTGCTGCTCCCATCATCTCTGACCCTGGACTGGGGGCAAATCTCTGCTTCGCCTTCCACTCTGACTGTATTCCATGAACCTCTCCCAGGTGCAAGGAGGCTTCTGGGGGACTTGGCGCCTCGGCCCCCTTCGCTGATGGGGAACGCCCTGGCAGCCAGCCGAAGGAGAGGCCCACCCTCATGGGTGCTGCTGCAGGAGGAGGAGGAGGAGAACACGAGTCCCTAAAACACCAGGGGCTCCCCAGGTGGAGCCAGCATCAGGGGACACGGCCGCCTGAAGGACCCCCCAGCAGGGGCGCCAGAGACAAGAAGGGGGACCCAGAAGAGGTGACAGTGGTGGTGGTGGGGGCGGCAGAGAAAGCTACACAGCTCCCCAGATTCAATTGCCCCTCCAACACTGCTGTATACGTTCAACCTAGAAGAAATACAAATTAATTCTCTTTCCAGATATTTTTAATACTTAGTTTAATATTGTTATTAGTTGTAAACTTGTACAAGACTTGAAGGGATGTACTTTTTAAAAAATCTCAGTGTCTCAATGTCTCGTTTGAAAATAAAGGGTTATCTTCCTGCAAAGAGAGAAAAGGTTCCAGAAAATAAGGGCATCAGGGGCTAGAAACTGTCTTTTTGTTGAGCAAAGGCAATGTGACTGAAGAGACACGTCAGCGTGTTAAGATGAGAGACGGTTAATTAACCCTGGGAAATTCATTTCGAGCTGTGCAAATAGCCACACGGCACACCAGGCAAAGTGAAGCCGGAAGCTGACAAGGAGCAGCTCCTGCTTTGCGTGTCCAGACCCTGGCTTGGACCTTCAGCCGCTCCTTTGCCCCCAGTTCCCGGAGTCCTCGTGCTGCCTCGTTCTCGCCTGGGGTTTCCCAGAAGGGGTCTCATCTGTGCTGAATTCCCACCCGCCCCCCGCTCTCCAGCCTCCCTGTTCTTCCCCAGTTCTGTGGCTGCAAGGAAAAGACTCCGTTTCAGAAGTTTATCTGGCCCTTTCCGTGTCCGACAAGAATTTCTCCTGATAAAAGGTTGATTCTCGGGGTTCCTTAGTCTCAGCAGCTGAGGCCCACAGCCCGTCCCTACCCCCCAGTTCAGTGGCCTGCATCACAGGACTGTTCCTTTGGCACCACTGGCAGTGAGTGGGTGACTTTTGCTTCCCATCCTGGCTTTTACAAAGCCCTTTTCCAAAGGCACAGAAGGGATGGGGTTCCTTGGATGTTTTGCTGGGGCAAACAGATACGGTCACGAAAAGGTTCCAGATCAAGAGGCCAGGGGCTTTTCAAAAGTGAGGTTGTCAGGAAGCCCCAGAGGAGGGGCAGGAATTCTGTAGCCCTACAAGTGTGTCTGAAGTGCAACCTCGGGGCCCGGCCAGCAAAGGCAACGCCCGCGAGGAACATCAGAAGCTCCAACTCAGCTTCTGGAGGACCACAAAATGTGCGTCCCTTGACTACAGGAGAGCATGTTGATATAACAGAGTCACCCAGGGACAAATGACAAAGCCATCCCAAATGTGCCCTGCAGCATGTTTCAAAACCTCATTGAAGTCAACCCATCAGCACATCTTAGCGAGGGGCCTGGATGATCCTGAAGCACTCTTTGGTTTCCAGACAGGTCCTGTGCTGTGGAAGGACACCCAACCCAAAGCAGGCTTCTCCTTCCTTTCAGTCCAAAGGGGAGTGGGTCTTGCTTACTGCCACAAAGACTTGGCCGTCAGGAAACCGTTTCTCTTCCTTTGGTCCCTGGAGCAGTTCTAGGGATTTAAACGTCCCAGGAGCACCGAGACGCGATTCTTGATTCCTATTCTAGCCATCCTGGAATGCTTTGCTGGGCTTTTGCCGCACTGCTATGAAGCAGAAATTTTGGGCCACAGACAGAAAAATTGAATGTGGGAACACATAGGGATGGGACGAATCCAGAATTTTTCGAATCCAGATCCCAATCCCTCATTTACCTTGAATCTTTTGAAAGCATGGGAAAGAAGGATAATCTTGGGCAAGACACACTCTCTCAGCCTTAGCAAAAGCCTAGGCAAACCTCCCTCCTTCTGAAGAAATCTGGCCGCAGTGTTTCTGCCTCAGGATCTCCCCAGATTGAAAATGACACGAAGGCCCTTTCTACACAGGCAGGAAAATGTGGATGAATCCCACCTTTTCCTGCCTGTGTGAGAACAGGGCCACCTACTTGCAGGGGGGCATTTGTGGGGGGAGCTATGAGAGGGGCCTGAGGCAGGGATGAGGGGCCTGGGGAGTGGGGGGGGAATAGCAGGAAGGTATTATCTAAATGCTTTGAGGGTCTCCTGATTTCCTTCCCTCTGCAGAACTCACTCATCACGGTGGTTGGGCACAGTTGTGGGGGGAAGACTGACCCCACTCCCATTTTGCCTTCCAGAAAGAGCCCCCCGTTCCCCTCAGAAACACTTGCCAAACCTGACACGCATACACACCCAGCAGCTGTGTCGTGTTCACAATCCCCCTCCCTTGCCCAAGCTCCCCACGGTCTCCTCTGGCCAGGAGGGTCCTCTCCTTAGAGCTGATCGGTCCTTGGACTGTTGGGGAATTGAGAGATTTTGGCAATCAGACTCTCAATCATCAGAGTATCTTAGTAATTGCACAAAAACGGAAGTTGAACAGATTAGAAAAATAGAGCTGGATTTAAATACTTTCATCCCTCTCAGTTCATTTATAACACCATGCCTCAAATAACAAAGCCCCTGAGAGGAACTTCCCTTCTGCAAGGCCTTTTTGTGCTTTTTTCTCATCCTGTGGGTAGCAGAAAGGATTTTTAGCAGCATCAGCATTAGAAAAAAAGGGATGGAGGGAAATGACTCATCCCCATCATCCTCAGTTGATTTATAACACCATGCCTCAGTTGAAAAAGCCCCTTGAGAAGGAATTTCCCCATTGGCAAAGACTTTTTAGGCTTTCCTCCTCATCCTCTGTCTAGGAGGGGTGCTTTTTCAGCAACGTCAGCATGAGAAGAACAGTGATAGGGGAAAATACTCTCATCCCCATCATCCTTGATTGATTTATACTGCCATGCCTCAGTTAACAGAGCCCCTAAAAAGGAATCTCTCCATTGTCAAGGCCTTTTTATGCTTTCCCTCTCATCCTCTGGGTAGCAAGAATGCTTTTTAGCAGAATTAGCATTATCATAGAACGACAGGGAAGGAGAGAGTAGTCGAGAATACTTTCCTACCATCATCCTTAATTAATTTATACAGGCACTCCTGAGTTAACAAAGCCCCTGAGAAGGAACCTCCTCATTGGCAATAACATTTTATGCCTTCCCTCCTCATCCTCTGCTAGCAGGAAGGCTTTTTAGCAGCATTAGCATAGGATGACAGAGATGGAGGGGATTTACGGGTGTCCTTTGTTCCTTCCTCCTCATTTCCCCTCTCTAATTCCTCACCCTCTTCTCCCAATTCAGATGTACTCTTACGCCTCCTACGTCTTCCAAGTGGCCGGCATCCCCGGCAACAGAGTGCAGTACTGCATCATCGGCACTGGCAGCTGCGAGCTCGTCACGACCATTGCTGTTGTCTCTCAGTGGTGGATTTCTCTGAGAACCCCCCTCATTCTGACTTTGGAGGGTGGTCCAGAGAGTGTCTCCCATCATTCCCTCTCCTTTCTCATGAACTGAGCTTGGAAAAGTTACTTTTTCTTCATTGAGGAAGGGAAGTACAGCTCTCAGGGTCTACAACTGTGGTTAGAACCACTCCCAGATTCCACAGTATGGGCACCGCAGCTCCCAGATTAATTATAGAGGATCTGGGAGTTGGAGTGGGAGACTCTGGAAGTTTTCTTGGCACTGAGGGAAAGAAACATTTCTCTAGAGTCTGGAAAAGTTTCTTCATCTACTGGGAGGGGCTGGCGATGCATTCCCATGACCTACAGTGGTGATGAGAACAACAGAATCTTTGTCCCTTGGGGACTATGGTGCCCACCACACCTGCTGGGGGATTTTGGGAGTTGTGGTCCTTGGGAAGGGAATGTTTGCCAAGTGTTTGGGTGATGGCAAGGTGGTTCATATTGAGGGGGGAAGGTGGAGGGTAGTAGCCCCTCTTTCTCCACCACCACCTGGAGGATTTCTCATCCACTGGCTTAGCTCCATATCTGTCCACCATAATTCATTTTGGAGAGGTTGGAGAACAGTGTGAGTTGGATTTTTCTGTGCCAGCGTCTGTTTTTTGAGCAATCGTGGATGAAAAACAAATCAACAAACAAAATCAGTTGTGTAACAATTTTGGTTTTGTTGTTGGCATGTGCCTTCAACTCATTTCCAAATTATGGAGACCCTAAAGGCAAACTGATCACAGGATGTTCTTGGCAAGATTTGTTTGGGGTGTGTGTGCTACCGTTGCCTTCCTCTGAGGCTGAGAGAGTGTGACCTGCCCATGGAAACCTGTGGGGAGGCTTCAGGAAGCCTCCCTCTCTCAGCTAGAGGGAAGACCAAATTAGCTCCTTCGAATAAATCTTTCAAATAACTATTTTGTATATGTACGTGCCTTTAAATCACATGTCGACTTATGGCAACCCCATGAATTTCACAGGGTTTGCTCAGGCAAGGAAGGCTCAGAGTCAGTTTTGCCAGTTCCTCTGGAATAGAACCTCCAGCACCTGATATTTATTGATGGTCTCCCATCCGAGTCCTAACCAGGCCTGACCTTGCTTAGCCTCGAAGGTCAGACGGGATCTGGTGGTACCTTTAAGGTATGATGTGGGCACTGTGGCTGGATTTTCTTTCACTTGAAGACATGGAACAACAACAAAGCAATGCAGATCCCGTGTGGTATCTGAGTTTTCCAGAGGACCAAGATTTGAATCCACGCTTGGCCACAGAGACCCACAGGGTGACCTTGGATGAGTCACACTCTCTCAGCCTCAGAGGAAGGCAGTGGCCAACCTCCTTTGAGCACGGAAGGACAGAGGGTAAGGGAAGAAATTTTAGGTTTCGTACAGCACAAATCTAATCGAAAGATGAAGGGAAGCATGTAAGAAAATGGGGGACCATGGTCTAAAATGGGGTGGCCCATTTGCAGCCTTCCAGATGTTCTTGGACTGCAATTCCCAGTGCCCTCTGCCACCAGCTATGGTGGCTGGGGCTGATGGGAATTGCAGTCCAAACACAGCTGGGAAAGAGTCAAATATCCCATTCCTGCGAATCCATGTAAAATTATACGTAACCCTCTGTGGTAAAGTTAGGCCGTGGCCCATGCTCTCGTTAACTGGTTGGTTGCAGTACAATTGGACATCCGTGCCTCCTTTTAACCTCCTTCAAATTGGGCTGTAGCTAAACACGTTTAGGGTTGCAGTTTATTTTTTGACTTTTTAAAAAATGTTAAGCAGTTTTAAATTCTTTGGAGTTGATGATATCGCATGCCACCCCAAGATCTTTGGATATAGGGTGGGATAGAAGTATGGGGAGCCAGCGTGGCATGGCAGTTGGCGTGCTGGATGAGCAGTCCAGGAAACCGGGGCAATGTTTTCAGCCGTGGAAGCCCACTGTGTGACCTTGGACTGGTCACACTCTCTCAGCCTCGGGAAGGGGCGTGGCAAAGCCTCCTCGGATGGAATCTTGAGAGCCATCTTGTTGGCTGTTGGATGAGGACTGAGAGACCTTGGTTCAAATCCCTGCTTAGCCGTGGAAGCCCACCAGGTGACCTTGGGTGAATCTCACTCTCCAACCTCAAAGGGAGGCAGTGGTGGCAAATCCACTGTAAACAAAGCTGTCCCAGAAAAAAAAATGATAGTCACATCTCTCAGCCCCAGAAAACCATGTGATAGGTTTGCCATAAGTTGGAAAGGACTTCAAGACACACAACCACAACAGAGGGTCACTGTAAGTGAAAAGTCAACCTGAAGATGCATCATAGCAGTAGAAATATGAGAGAGAAATGAGGTAGATAAGATATGTCTCCTCAGGTGGGACTGAAATGAGATGATGTGAAATAATGCTTGGTAAAGTGGGAGGCTGTTGGAAAAGAGGAAGACGGACGGATGGATGGATGGATGGATGCATGGAGGAAGCCCTGGCTACGCTGAGCTTGCAAGGCCTGAGCAGGGTGGTTGATAACAGGCTGACCTGAGCTGTCTCATTCAGAGAGTTGGCATAACTCAAAGTTGACTTGATAGCAATAAAAAAATTTTTAAGATAAAAAAGTTACTAAATGAACGTGAAGGACCAGAGATTGCCCACCTGCTGTGGCTGAAGGTGAGACAACAGCCTCATTGCCTCCACCCAGATGGTCTCCCTGAGTACGTTGGAGAGACGGTGGGATGAGATACCAATTAGTTCAACAAATCATAAATAAATAAATAAATCTGGAGGGGGCCTCAGATTGCCCACGGCAGGGATCTAAAATCCCTGGTGCTCTCCCTGGCTGACCTGCCGTGTGCCGTATGGGGATGGACACCAGTGCCATGAGCCTACCAGGGGACCATGGCCAACCTCTCTCTGTTTCGGAGCAGCCCGGGCCTGGCTTGGGCTGTGGGAAGCCAGGGGCTGGGGTGGGGCAGGGTGGGGAGCATAGGGCCCTTGTGGGGAAGAGGCCTGGCCCTCCTCTCCCCCCTTCCTGGAGGCTGGCATGGTGCCCCACTGGCATTTGCAGTCGGCACTGCTCAACAGCTCTGGTTTCCCCTCTTCCTTTTCACGGCCTTTCAGCGGGTCCGCGCGATTGAGTCCCCTTTTAACTGGACAGGGGTGTTGTGTTTCTGCTTTTATTGGTGTGTGTATATGTGTGTTTAAATGGCATCTTCACCCTTTTCCATCCAATCTTGTCTCATGTTTTGGTCCTGTCTGCTTCATTCAGTTTAATTCTTCTGTTTGGCTGATATCCCTCCCTCCCTCTACGGCTCTCAGAGCAGTGAACCATGTGGTGAGTTTGCATGTTTTGAAATGGTTTAAAAATCAGAGGAGAACTGAAACGGACTAAAAATATGTCACTCCATTTGGCCATTTAAAACTCATGCAAGAGTGGATGAAGTCTATCTTAGTTTTGGGGAGCTGCTGTGACCGTAATTTCTTCAATTGGCTGAACCTGCCCATGTTTTGAGATCTTCTGGGAAAGGTCTTCTTCTGTGCCCCCCACCCTCACAGCTAGACATGGAGGGAAGGTGGGCGACAGGGCCTTCTCTGCAGCTGCCCCCAGACTCTCTGAAACTCCCCAGAAGGGGTAGATTGGCACCCGCTCTGCTGTTGTTTCCGGAAACGTTATTCTGTCAGGCCTTTAAGAACTGATTGTTCAGGAATAACAAGCCTTTTATAGTGTGCTGGACTTTGGAGAAAATCTGAAGAATGAGGAAAGGAGGAGGATAGAAGGAGAGGGAGGGGAGAGAGAGGGGCTGACTCTGGTTCTTCCCCTTGCCTTCTTTGGCCTGGCATGGCCTGGCATCAGGAGCGTCATACCCGGGCCCCTGTGGCTTGTGTGTGTGTGTGAGTGCGAGCAGCGCTGTTTACTTAGCATCTATAATCCCAGCACGGCAAGCCATTCGCTCTCAAACCTGTGTCCAGATGGGCATCTCCCAGCCCCAGGGAAGAAGAGAAATGCGGAGGTGAGGGAGCCGGGCAGATGAGGAGTAGGGAGAGATGGGGCTGAGGTGGGGTGGGGTGGAAACCCCTGCTGCAAGCAGAGACCCCCAAGGGCGTGTCCTGTACCTCCCCCCCCATCCTTTCTCCACCCATTAGGAGAAATTGGTGGAGAAACCACTTTGGAGGTCCGTGAGAGGGATTGTCAGATTGGAGCTTAATTCCACGCAAAGCTTGGGAGAGGAAGGAGCTTTATGATGCGGAGGAGGAGGAGGAGGAGAGCTGCAGAGAACCAAACATGGTGAGGTGAGGTTGGAGTTGCTGGGCACGTTCAGCCTGGCCATAAGAAGGCCAAGGGGTAACATGGGGGCCCTCTTTAATTCACAGCAGGATGAATTAAAGTTAAAGAGGAAAAGAGAAGAAAAAAACTATACAGAAACAATGTGATTGTTGTCTGCCTCAGGTCATGTCTTACTTATGGTGACCCCAAGGCAAACCTGTCTCGGGGTTTTCTGGGGCTGAGAGTGGGTGGCATACTCAGGGTCACCCAGGGAATTTCCGTGGCCAAGAGGGGAATTGAAACCTGGTTCCAAGGTCATGGTTGACAGCAAAAATCACTGCACCATGCTGGCTTTTTATCTATATGTACAGCAAGCTAAAACTAAGCTAAACTGAACTGTAACCCATTACTGAAAAATTAATTTATTACCATAAACACATCACTGGCTAACAGCCCTAAGTGATGTCTCTTCTGCCCTCTCCACCGTTCCTCCTTCGTGGGCCTGTGGGTTAGGAGGATGACTCTGTGGCTCAGCAATGTCCATGATCCCCGTGCCAGGAACTGTTGCAGCCGCAAGGGCCGGGAGGAGGAAGGCGGAGAGCGGGGAGTGGCCGGCCGTAGGTGGGGAGCTCCCCTGTGTTGGGGTAGTCGGGGCCCGTTGGCCATCTCCTCTTCCCACAGAGATGGCCGCAGGGATGCTCCTTGCCCATTCTGGCCCTAACTGGGTCACCTCTCCCCCTCCAGATGTGCCGCGTGCTTCCTTGTGTAATCAGTTGTGTGTGTGTGTGCGTGCGTGCATTACATGCACAGACTTGGCTGACACACAGGGCTGTGTGCCTTGCCGTGGGTTTCACCCACAGACTGCGGAGGGTTGGGCCCCAAGGTGGGAGAGACATTACTGTTTGGGAGGTAGGTGTGGGACTTCAACTCCCATAATCCCCAGCTGGCGGAGACACACTAGGAGTTGTAGTCCCTTCCAAAAAGCAACAAAAAAAGAACTTTTCCAAGCCCTGGATGCCTAGCATGTGGCTCGCAGGGCCTCTGCAGAGGTGAAAAGATTGCAGGTTGGTTCCTTTCGGGTGTCAGAATTCCCAACAACCCCAACACCTGTTTGCAGCACAGAAATCTTAAAAAAGTATTTACTTAGTAGTTTTAATACAAAGAAAAAAAATATTATTCTGCCATTACCAATTCAAGTAGGCGGTCTCACTAGACAAATTACTAGCAACCGTAACCACACTTTATTGCTTTGCTTAGACTTCTTATTGCTCAAAAAGTCCATAAACAAATCTTCAGTCTTTCATAAAACCTTCAGTTGGCTGATCCTTTGAAGCCCACACTCACTTGGCCATTTGGGCTAACTCAGCAACCTTAGCAATTGATGCTTGTCCCTTCTTCCAGGCTTCAAGTGGCTCCAGATGTGAGCAAACAGTACTTGTATAGCTGTTGCCATATAATGAAGGCATAGAGCATATTTAGATCCAATACCTTATCCCTAATACCCAGGAAAACCATTTCTGGTGACATTACAAAATCCACCTTTAATGGAAATTTTTAGACAGTTCTCCCCCTTCCGGATTGTACCTTCTTTGCTCCCGGAAGCCGAGGCTTTGCATTCTGCACACAAGAGAGGAGAAAATGTCTCAAATCTTTTGCCAAAAAAAGCAGTGTCCGCTTGAGCTGATGGTGCAGATCTGCGCTCAGTTGACTTTAAGCATCTTTCCTCAATTTTTTGCCCTCTGAAGGGAGGTGAACAGAATTACATCAAGTGACCAGACATCATACCTAAACCTTCTCTTCCTTTTGAGCTCTCGCCAGGCAGGCAGGGCTCAGACGATCTCCAAAGTCGTTGCCACCATGAGGACTAGAAACTTTGGTTTTCTCAGGGACTGCTAATTACCAATAACAACAACAACAAGAGTACAAAAGAAGAATTAGAGGAATCCCATTTTGTGTCCTACCAAGTTTAATGACTGTGAAAGAAACATTTTTTTTCTCTTCCAAGAATATATCTTTGTAATCCGATTAATGATCTTCCTTTTACTCTCTGTATGTCTCCTTTCATATCTGTGTTTCTCCAGATTATCATTATTTTTACTTACAGTGCCCTCCTTATACAATAATCAACATTTTAGAAGCAACAGCTGCTAGCCCGTTGCAAAGCTGAAGAAAGTTCCTTTTTTCTTCTTTTTTTTTGGGGGGGGGCAACAACTCCCAGAAGGTGGCTGCAGCTTTCTGGGAAGTGAGGAGATGGCTGATGCTGTCAGGTTAGCTAAGATTTCTTTCTCTCTGAGGCTCTGTGAGTTGGTACCCAGTGCATAAGAATGGCATGGCTGGCGGGCACAACGTCACCTCATGTTTTGGCCTAGAAACCTGGGAAGACCCTGAAGTGGCCACCCCTAGTTGCAAGTCAGCACTTCTGCAAGTTGCACGGATTTCAGTGAATCTACTCTGCAGTTGGGCTTCGGCAAAGCTGCAAGAACCTTACCTGCACATTTATGTGGAAGCCACCCCCCAAAAAAAAATACCCCACTTCTTTGGCATAAAACCTTCTCCTTCCCTCAAACGCCAGCGTAGTAAGAATGGCCCCTTGGCTCTGCATTCCTGCCGTCTCTATTTCTTGATAGCTCCTTGATTCCAGAGCCCCCTTATCAAAACCGGCCTGCCTCAGGTTTGCATTTCGAGTCCCACCCGCCACCTCCGAGGGCCCCCAGCGCCACTCCTGGACTTAGAGGGCTCTCTGTGCTGCCAGGCACGACTCTGCTGCGTGGCGGGCCTTTTGAGCCGCTTCAGCTTCTTCTGCAGCAGGCCAGTTGCCGCTTTCCAAATCCGGAGACCCTTGCCCCCCTTCCCAATGTTGCTCGGACCCTGTCTGGGAGTCTGGCACCCAGCAATGGTGGAAGCAGGAAGGTTTTAGCATCTCTCCCTCTGTTGTTTTTTGGCAGGCTTTCCGTAATGCAGCAGCGCTCGGGTGGGAATGTGGAAGGAAGGCACAGAGGGATAGGCAAAGGAAAGGGTGTTGCCAAGTTTGGGGAAGTTACTTTTTGAAGACTACCACAGCTCCACCCCAGCCAGCTGGGCTTCTGAGTTTTGTAAAATTTTTTATTCATCTTTTATTGATTTCAATACAGACAAACTGATTCACATTTGCGGTGAAGAACATACAGGGGGAAAAAAAAAAGGGATAAAGGAAAAGACATAAATACGGAGAATATATAAATAAGCAATATATATGTATTTGTTGTTGCTGTGTGCCTTCAAGTTTTTTTCCAATTGATGGGGATCCTCAGATAAACCTATCATAGGGGTTTTTTTGGAGCCAAGAGTGTGTAAACTAAAAACTGTAACAGATTACTAAAATACTAATCCATTACCATAAACACAAGCTAAATGCTCACTAACCAGAACACAAAAAAATTCTGACGACCTCCCCCTCAAAAAAGCTGTAATTAGGCAGAAAGACTGATTAATATGAAGAGTATTCTTCTCCCATTGCAGATCTGACTAAACTGACCTTCTGAGAATTGCTGGTAACTATATCCACATATTACGACATCTTTAGGTTTCTTTGTTGCCCCAAAAGTCCAGAAACAGGGCGCAGTCTCTCAGAATGTCTTCTTTTCAAATCCATGTCAGCTGGGCAGCCTGAACGGACATCAGCGACTTCTGTGCTTTGCCCTTGTTGAGAAAAAACTGTAGATATAATGGAGGCCTCCTTTGCCAGAATGGCTGAATCGCATCACCTGCTGCCGTGTCTAAAGCAAAGGAACCCTTTCTCTCTCAGCAGTTGCTTAACCAAAGTGCCTCCATTTTGAGTTCTGGGCAGCTCCAAAGGCCGGTCCTGTTGCCAGCGCCTTGGCCCACTTAAAATCAGGCTGGCCTTCCTTGGCAGAGCCCCCACCTGGGCCCCCGGCACTCCCGGCCACCACATTCCTCCTTATTTTTCACTGCTGAGCAAAGACACGCCTGATTCAAGGTCCAAGGCTGAGCGTTAGCCAGAAGTTACTTTTTTTTTTAATGAACCTTGTATCAGAATTTTAGTCCTGGGAAAGGAAATATTCTATATTCTAAGTATATTCTAACAGGAGCTGCCATGGAAGTTCTAGAGGGGGGTGTTGGTGTTTTTGTGAGGTAATTTGTGAGGTAAAATCAACCCCCAAGGGAGGGAAGCGTTGTGGGAAGAAAACACACAAAGGAAAAAGGCAGGATTGCACAAAATATTTCATCACTCTATAAATATATTCTAGTAGGGAAGAGGAGAAATAAACGAGGCGTTTAGAAGTAGCTGGAAGAGTGGGAAGGCAGGGACAAAGTGGAGTCATTCCGGCTAAACTGGGACATTTTGAGGATTTGCTTTATGAAAGCTGCAAATGTGGCTAAAGTAGGGATGGGAAAAGGTGGGCTCATGGACTGCGTATGCCCTCCAGCTCCCCAAAACTGAGGAACCCCCTCCATTTTAAAAGTTGGTGGTCTTTTGGGGTGACTAGACCCCTCCCCAAATGGTGCAAATAGCACCCCTCAAATCAGTACCTCCTTCCCCTTCTGGAACAGGGTTTGCCAAAATGGGCTGTACTTTTTTAGGAGCCCTAGAATCCTTATTTATTTATTTATTTCATTCACCAGCAACTTTTACCTCAAGAAATATGGGTTCTTATTGTTGTTTTGTGCCTTTATAAGAAGTGAAAGAGTATAGGCAGAATATACTGTGTTTTCCCCATCTTTTTCCCTGGTCTACTCTGCAGGGCTGGTGGAAATCCAGCACCCAGGACCCTTCAGTTAGGGAGGGCGTTGCCTGCTTGAAAGGCCTAAACCAAAGGATCTCTTGGCATTTGCTCAAGCCGAAAGTGCCTCCATTTTAGTCCTGGGCTCCAGCACTTCCTGCCACCACATTTCTCCTCCTCCTTCCCTGCTGAGCAGAAGCATCTGTGCCTCAGGGTTCCTTCCTGATTGTTGAGCAGAAGTTCTTTTTTCTTAATCAACCAGGTATCAGCGTTTTAGTCCAGGATTCTGAGTATATTCTCACAGGAGCCGCCATGGAAGTTCTGAGGGGGGTGTTGGTGTTTTTGTGAGGTAATTTGTGAGGTAAAACGAACCCCAAGGGAGGGAAAAGGCTGAGGAGAGAGCGCTGTGGGAAGAAAACACACAGAGGCCAAAAGGCAGGATTGCACAAAATATTCCCAATAAAGTTAATAATAGACACAAATTCATGTTTTATGTTGTGTTTCCTGGCCTCAAAAAGCCCCTGTTTTGAGGCAGGGTGAGGCCCTTGCCTTTCACTCCAGCCCAAGGCTTCACAAGAGGACGTAGGCTTCAGACCCCAAATAATGTCTAATTAATTTAATTTAAAGAAATAATGACAAGCTTAAATAATAATTTATTAAACAATTATTAAAGCAGCTAAATAATAATAAGCTTAAAAGACTCATCTCCTGCACTGTCTGAACTGTATTTCTAGATGCTCAATTGAAGTTTTAATTTAATGCAATGCAAGAAATTGAGGACTGAAGGAAAATTTTAATTTTGGAGGGAGGCAGAATACATATTTGGGGTGACAAATACACCCCAAATTTCATCTATCCCCAGTAGCTGTGCTCACTAATCCTGCATCTTCCCCTATCCTTTATCAGCAAACTTTTTTTAAAACTTTCATTAGTATTTTATTCTGTTTTCCAAAATTTCATAACAAAGATAGCATAAGAAACATTTAAAAAAGGACTCTATACAATCTGAATATTTAAAATTGTTTTAGTAAAACTAGTAACTTTTTCAGTGCTGTGCAAAACCCCACTGAATATGCTGTGACTTATCTTTGTGTGAGTAGCAGCACAACTTTTCTATGAATAATTGCTAATATTAAAAATATAATTGTTGCCATTGTTGTGTGTCACACATTCTTGTGCGGAATGACTTACCAAAAGAGATTTGACAGCAGAATACGCTCTCTGAATTAAAAGAAAAATACTTAACACCTATCTCCTCAGGCAATTTTTAACTATGAATTTTACACTGATGTAGTTTAAATGGTTTTATGTGTTTTCAATGTATTTTAATGCATACTGTGTTTTTTAGTTCTATTTTAATTTATGTTGTAACCCATGTCAAGCCTTGGGGAGAGAGTTGGGTAAGAAATAGTAATAATAAGAATAATTTCATAACTAATATTAATTAGAGTATTATTATTGGTCTTATAATTAATTAATATGAATTGTGTTGTTGTTGTTGTTATTTTCCAACTTATTGCAACCCTAAGGCAAACCAGGTTTTCTGGGGCGTGTCTGGTGCACCCGAGGTCACCCACTGGTTTGTATGGCTGAGCCACTACACAACGCTGGCTTTCTAAAAATATAATTACCAAGTACCAAAATTCCTTATTTCAAGTGTTTGTTAATTAAGAAAGTCTAGAACAGCAACACAGATCCAGAAAGCCCAGTATGTATTCGTACTATTTGTAAAAGCGGTGTTTGAGGAGAGCTCAGCCATCTGGGTAGATATGTATACGGAGACAGTATGTGTCTGGGACAGGGTTGGTAGATCTTAGGGTCTGGGTCTATTAGTTGTGGGTCATCTTCAGATTGGCGATAAGGGCACAAGTTCTCCACTTTGGGGGGAATCCCAGCTCTAGGACAGAGGAAAGAAATGACTGTGTGTAAATCTACAGCTCAGCTAGTGGAGCAGCAGTTTGCTACCACTGGCAAGGTATAATTGATTCTTTGCTACAACTTGCAAAGATTTAGCCTCCTTCTTTTTCCCTCCTGGCCATTGTGGGTCCAGGACTCACCTTCCACTCTGCTGTGCACCTGCCTTCTGGCTGGAAGCAAATAAATGCTCCTTCTCCCTGAATAAGTGAGAAGGAACAATCACCTATTTTAGCTTGATCTGGGTACACCCTAGATGTCAGCTAAAATTTCTTTCTAAATTCCAAAAGGGAAAATACATTCTCTGCTAGGTTTTGAATGACAAGTTTGGGGCAACTGTGGTTGGTATTTAATGCATAAAATTTAATGACATCAACAAGGGCTGTTGTCCCTAATTCTTTAGGTTTTCAACCAGAAACTATAGGGCCTAGCAGTCCTAGTCCAGGATGGAATGTATGAACGCTCTCTCAGCCTTCCCTCCTCATCAGACTGATGCACAACCCGACATTTTTTATTTTTGAGGCCAGAAATCAGGTTTGCAAGCTGTGGAGTTTGCTGTTTGTTTGTTGAATGTATACCTTGCTTTTCTCCCAAAGGTGACATCCACTACTGATCATTGATTTGAATCTCAAAGGAGTTGCTGGCACAGGATAGATCCAGATGTGCCTGCTTTGGGTTTGTGAAAAGATTCTTGTCATCAACCTCTTCTCTCCCTCTGGCTACAGGTGACTCAGGCGTCGGAGCGACTGGATGAGGCCTCCTTCCCGGAAGACGCAGAATGAAGCGGTCCGTCTGCCACTGGAGAAGCTACGCTGACCTCTCTGATGCTGAGGATCTGCTTGGCGGATGAAGCGTCCGGAGGTAAGGAGGAGTGGCCAGTTGGGGAAACATTCTCCTTTTGCTTCCCCCACAACTGGAAGTGAATCAGGAAATCACAACATCTTGAACTTTGGAAGGTACCCTAAAAGCCATCTAGTCCATGCCCTGCCATGAAGAAAATCAGTCCTGAAAGATGCCCATCCAAACTCTGTTTAAAAACCTCCAAAGGTGGAGAAGGCAGTCCTTTCCCCTCCTAGACAGCGCTTACAGTCAAGAACTTCTTAATGTTTAGGTGGAGTCTCTTTTCCTGTAATTTGAATTTGGCTCCATCTTCTCCATGACATCCCTTCAGACATTTAAAGATGGCCTATTATGTCACCTCTAAGGCTGTTTCCACACAACACTGTCATAGTGCTTATTCCACTTTCAACGTCCGGTGGAATTCTGGGGTTTGTGTGAGTTTCCTGAGGCCAAGGAGGTCTCTGGCTGAGAGTTCTAAATGCCCCTTCCTAAACTACCAGACCCCCAGAATTCCATGGGATGTTGAAAGTGGAATAAGCATTATAACTGTCGAGTGTGGGAATGGCCTAAGCTCTCTCTCCTCCAAGCCAAACATACCCAGCTCCTATGTCAACTGAGAACAGTCACTCCACTGCAACTTTATAATCCGAAGATTAAAAGAGCTGTCCGAGAGACTCAAATCATGTTACTTCAGAACCTTGGATAGCTCTTTTAAATTTTGGAATAAAACTTGCAGAGAATTCACCACACCACTAACTGGTGAGAGACCAGTGGCTGCAGGGCTGTGGCATTCCTAGGATACATTCCTCCACCTCATTCAGGAACTGGACATGGTTATAGTGCTATTCCGTTTTTCGATTTCAATTCTGTGATTCTTCACCCAGCCCATTACCTCCTCCAAGCAGTCATTCAGAGGAAACATACCATCCTCAGCTGTTTTTTGAAGGCATGGATCAATATCCTGGGGTGTCACCAGCATGCTCATAGGACCCCGCCCCACACTTCCACATGATCTCTCCAAAGGTTTCACGTAGATGGTATGAAAGCATTGGGGAGCTGTAAGCTGTGCTGGAGAAGGAAGGAGCGGGGCGGTCACGCAACCAGGAAGCCAGCTGCGGGACAAAGGAGCAGAGAAGAGAACGGTTCGCGCAAAAACCTCCTTGTGCAAACGGCACCCTCCACTTCTGCAATAAGGTAACATACAGAAAAGGCCCAGGAGTGGTGGTGCGCAAGCGTGAGCCACGTGCTTGCGTCCTCCTTCCCCATGTTAGAAGGGACTGAAATCACTCCCTTCTCTGCTCTGGGAGAACATCCTGTCTGACAGGCCAGCTAGGGGGGACGGCGGCAGCACAGGGGGCAGTCCCCCTCCTCACCACGGCTCCTGCCCCATTCGCCATGGAGGGGGGTGCTGCGGAAGGGCTGGGGTGACGCAAGGCCGCGCTTTTCTGGGGGGGTGAGCTGCGCCTGGCGCAAAATGCAAAGGCACTGGGATTTCTCCCCCCCGGACAGGGTCTGGAAACTTTTCCCACACTGCGGCAGCGGAACGAGAACGAAGCAGAAGCAGAGCCTGAGGGGGGGGTTCTCGGAGTTTTTTCCCAGGGGAGACGCGTGGATCCCCTTTCCCTCCCTACCTGTCCCCCTCCGTTCTTGGCTGGAGAGGCGGCCTTTGCCGGGGAGGGAGGCATTGTAAATAATAAATAAATAATTTTATGGTTGGGGGTCACCACAACATGAGGAACTGTATTAAAGGGTCGCGGGATTAGGAAGGTTGAGAACCACTGATCTGGAACCTGCCTGAGAGGTGGAACCGGAACCACTGCAACACAGTGCTTCTGATTCCCAACACCTCCCCCAGCTGTTTCCAAAGGAACCACGGTCGATGATATTGATTCCCACTGTTGATAAGACAAGAGAGATCTGGTCTTCCCCTAAAAGGGGGGGCTCCTCTCCTTCTTCCTTCCCATCCCACAGGCACATTTTGTTGATTCCAAGGCTCTCTTCTTGCAGAAAAGGGAGGCAGTGGGACAAAGGAGGACTGCAAATATGTCCCAGGGATAGGAAGGAGAGAGCTCCCCCTGCTTTAGGGCCAATACCGGAGAGTCTTCTGGAGGGCCTGGTGGGGGTGTGTGACAGGTGTGGAGACGCAAAAGTTCCCCTTTCCCCTCCCCCTAAAAAGGCATCTTTGTGGCTTCAGCTGTTTCAACCTCCTCTCCCCTCTCTGTTGTGTGGAGACATTGGGGAGGCACTCAAAGGAGAGAATATCTTTGCTGGTCGCCTGGATGGGGGGGTATCTGGGTGTTGCCTGGCTTGTGGGGTCCTCGTGGGGCATGAGAAGGGGTGAGGGTTATTATGAGATGCCGGAAGGCATGAACAGCCATGAGTGGCAGGGAATGGAGTTTAAAAATGAGTGCGAGGGGGAGGGACAAGGGGGAGGGGGAGGAGGAGAGAGTTTCTTCCTGTGAGGAAGAAATGTGAGGAATTGTGGGAGGGGGAAGACCCCCCCCTGACTCTATTCCAGGAAACAGGGGGATGAAGGAAACTCTTGAAGGATTTTTGTAGGAGAGGGAGAAGACAAGAGGCTGCTGGAGTGTTTTCTGTAGGGGGAGATTCTGGGTTGGGGGTTCCTTGAGTGAAAGAAAGGAAACTCCCTTCTCTTCTCTCCAATGCCTAAAGGAATTAGGCTTCTCCAGCTGTGACACCTCCTCTTGCCTTTTAGGGGGTCTCTGTGGGACTGTGGTATTTGGGAGGGCTCTGGGGATGTTTCTTGGGCTATGTGGGGCCCTGTAAAGGATGTCGGAAAGCCCGAGCAGCCTTCAATGCCAAGGAATGGGATTTTAAAAGAGGGAGAGGATAGAACAAGGTGGAAATGGAGGAGGAGATGGGGAAATTGGGTTGGGAAACTCCCGCCTCATTATTCCTGGGAAGGCAGGGTAGAGCGGATCTTAGTTGTCTTGGTGGGGAAAGGGAAGGGCTGCTCTAGGTAGGATGCACAGAGGGAAGGGAGAAGCCAGACTCCAAGCGTTGAGGGGAAGTGTGAGAGGCCTGAGGCAGGGATGCATGGAGGGGCATCTCTACATGCTTTGAGGATCCCCTATCCTTTGAGGATGAGGTGGAGATGTGACAGGTCCCCCCTTCTCCCAGGTTGGTATGGCAGTTTTCAGTACAATAAGGCGCCCTGTCTTTACCACACAGCTTTGCCTCCCCACTTACAACACCACCTTTGTGTAAAAGGATGCGGGGTTTTCAATGCCACTTAATAATTTTATGGCAGCGTGTTTTCTGTGTTCCTCTATACAAAAAGAAAAACCACCAGAACCCACCTCGAAATTGATGGTGTAAGTGGCCACTTGGACTAGATGACAACTAGAAGTGTTTTATATTGAGATGTGTATAAACCTTGCGTACATTCTGTGGTTGTTCATAGTTAGATATTTATTGCAGTTAAAATGTTCATGTGACAGAGTGTCTATTCTGTTAATATATATTTACGCAAAATGGACAAATTGTTCTTATTAGCAAAGGATGTACTCTTTTCAGTTTTTTTACAGTATAATTTACAGGTAGTATACAAAGAATTAACAGACAGTATGCGTCAAGAACTGATTGAGACACGCAGAGATAAACATGCGAAAGCAAGATTATTCTTGAGCTCAGGCAGACTACAATTGATGTTGAGTGATTCAAACGGAGAGGATTCCCAGAGGCAGTAGATTATAACGCTTTCCTCCTTCTCACGGAACCCATTAGGGCTGACCTTGTGTCTCCAACTCCTAAGCGTCTAGGAGACTCTGCAAGAGAAAGTAGGTGTTTGGGTGACGGTCTGCTCTGGAAGGCTGATACGATGGGCAGCGGCAGGAAAGCAGGCTGACTACATAAATTACATGTTAACAGCATCAAACTACTACATGTCCCATGTGTAATATCTTCCCACATCCATAATGGAGGGAAACCCCGACGTTGTGCCGAGAACATTGACATGAGATCGTAACGAACAAAATCTGCTTTAAATGGTGAAGAAAATGGACTGTTCTGCAGGATTCTATAAAGGGTCAGTGTAACTTGTGGTTCTCTCTGTTAGTCCACAAGCTATTCTGGTTGCCGTCACCATAAATGTGCAAAAAGCATGTTGCTGCCCGGTTTACAGCCTCATTGGCAGGTGGTGTTTGTAGTCAACTATAAAAAGTTTGACGTCTCCTACCCAGAAACAAACACAAGACGAACAGCTGAGGAATGTCAAAACATTTTGCGAAAACTTCTTCCATTGTTATTAATGTTGTTATTCTGTTCAAAAAAGATATACGGCAAAATACCTAGGAAATGAATTAGATAATGCAAGACTGACGAATACAAGAGCTATTTTTACAAAGCAGTAACATACAATTAGAGCAGAATCTTTCAATGCTATGAGAATATCGTGTCAATTTTATTGACGTAGATGTAAAAGTCCATACAATCATTCAGCTGCATTCACTTCAACAAGCATACAAAACTATAGACAGTTAGAAAGAGGTGAAAATTAAGAGAGAGAGACATAAGGGTTTGATTTAATACTGTACCCATCCAGAAGTCTTCGGCTGGGAGAAAACGATCTCAGCCATGCCTTTAGGGGCCGAGGGGAGCTTACCAGCTTCATGGTTTGCAGATCTGAGAGAACTCCTAACTCCAAAACTCCCAACTCCAAAACCAAAACTCCCCAAAAGAATGAGAATATGTGCCTAGTTACAGAGCTGACCCATGTCCTGGGAAACCAGATGGCTGCAGTTGTTTTTTTTTTTTTTTTAAATTTTTATTAATTATATAACTAAATCACAAATACAAAACAAGAAAAAAAAATTAAACACCATGTGATATACATAATAGTGAATTAAAAAAAAAATAATTTTTTTTCTTTTTTTTTTTTTCTCTTCTCTTAAGCAATACTAACTTTCATTGTTATTTTGCACCTTTACCCTTAAATTTATAAATCTGTTCAACTATTATAATTTCACATTTAATTCAATATTTTTCACATCCCCTTTAATCTATTTCTATTGTTAATTCTTTTAACTTTTTTTTTAAAAAAACATTGACATCACTTATCCTTTTAAATCTATAAATCACAAGTTTAACACACACACCTACTAAGAATTACAAAATATACAACATAAAAGAAAAACAAAACTAAAACTAAAAAATACCCCCCCCCCAGAGCCAACTTTTTATTTAATCCACTTTCCAAAATTGCCATTCTTCTTTTGACAGGGTAGTATTACTATCTCTTTTCAAAACTTTATCCAAAAATATTTTCCAAATTTCTTCAAAATCATTCCCTTTAACCAAACCTTTCATAAACCTAATTCTACATGTTAGTTTATCATTAATTGCGATTTTCCACACTTCGTTATACCATTCCTCTATTTGAAATTTTTCATTTGCTTTCCATTTTTTTGCTATTATTAATCTCGCTGCAGTTAACAAATTTGTTATTAATTCTTTCTTTACTTGAGTACACTCAACCTTATCATATATAGATAACAATGCAATATTTGGACATACTGGTATATCTGCTCCTATAATCTCTTTTATCTCTTTAAAAACCTTTTGCCAAAACTCCATTATCTTATTGCAATTCCACCACATATGCATATATGTACCAATTTCTTGACATCCTCTCCAACATAATCTTGAATATTTCTCATCTATTTGATTTAATTTCACTGGAGTCAAGTACCATTTCCACACTAATTTATAATAATTCTCTTTTATTCTTATTGATAATTTTTTTAAATGACGTTGTTTCCAAATTTTTCTCCATTCTTGTATATCTATATTTTGTACTATCTCTTCCTCCCATATTTTTCTAAGAAAATCCTCTTCTTGTTCTTTTGCTAATATTTTATATATTTCACTTGTAATACCTTTTAGTATTTCATTTTCTTGCATATTTTCTCTTTGAATAATAATTTGTTCAAATTTAGTATATTCTTTAAAATCCTTAACATATCTTTTCATACTCTTTGTCCATTGCTCTAATTGTATATAATTAAACCAGGATATTTTAGTTTCCTGCAATCTCTCTTTCATTCTATCTTTATTTATCATTATTTTCATCCATTCTTTTAATCTATAAATTTTTTGTTTTTTTATTTCTTTCTCTATTATTTCTCTTAAATTTATTGGAAATTTTTCCATCATCACTATCGGAGTTAATATTGATATATTCGGTATTAATTTTCTTTTATTTTTTTTCCATATTTCTATTATATTTTTTATAAAAGGATTTTCTATCTTCTCCATTTCTTTCTTTGAAAAATTCCTAAAAAATATATTTTCTAATTTTGTCTCAATATTCATATCTTCTATCTCTAACCAATCTAAATCACCCTTCCTGAAACCCCCTCTATGATATATCTCAATTGATTTGCATAATAATACCATTTTAAATTTGGAAGTCCCAGGCCACCTTCTTTTTGACTTTTATACCAATATTTCTTGTTAATCCTCGATTTTTTATTTCCATTACAAAAATTATTTAATATCTTTTGCCACTCCTTTAATTCTTCCTCTGATATTTTTATTGGTAGCATTCTAAACAAAAAGTTAATTTTAGGTAAAATTTTCATTTTTACCACTGCTATTCTACCAAACCACGATAGCTTTATATTTTTGTACTCCTCTAATTTCCTTTTTGTTTCTAATCTTAATTTCTTGAAATTTTTTTCCTGTAATTCTTGTAAATTTTTTGTAATCTCTATTCCTAAATATTTAATTGATTCTTTTAAAGAATTTTTTTATACTTATAAATTTTTGTACTTCTTCTTTAGTATAATTAAATAACATTATTTCTATTGGCCCAATTTTTTCTAATCCCGTCTTCCCCCCCAAACTCTATTAAATGTTTATCTATCCTATCTATCTTTTCAATTGGATCCTTAATTGTCAACAATGTGTCATCTGCAAATAAGCTTATTTTTTTTTTTTCCCTTTAACCCCAATTCCTCCCCCCATATTTCTTATCACATTCGCTAACATTTCTATAACTATTGCAAATAAAACTGGGATAATGGACATCCTTGTCTCGTTCCTCTTGTTATTTGAATCTGTTCTGTAAATCCATCATTTACCATCACTACAGTGTTTATGTGAATACAATTGATTTATTAACCCTTTAAATTTTCTCCTTTCCCATTTTATTTAAAATTGTTTTTAATGCCGGCCATTCCACACAATCAAAGGCTTTAAATATATTAGGGCTAAAATTCCAGCTTTTTGTTTATCTCTGTCCATTATATTTATTTTATTTATCGTTTTCCCTATTAAATTTGCCATCTGTCTTCCTTGAATAAAACCACATTGATCTTTATGTATATACTTATAAATAAATTTATTTAACCTCTTCCCAATTTCTGTCAAGATTTTTGCATCTTGATTTTTAAAGATATTGGTCTATAAGAACCTGGATCCATAGGATCCTTATTTGGTTTTAAAAATTAATATTTTAGTACTCTTCCATGATAATGGAATTTTTTATCAATATACTATTATATAACACTTTTAGTTTAGGAATTAAACCTTTTTTAAATGTTTTATAATATTCTGGACCTAGTCCATCCAATCCTGACCTCCTTTTAAATTATTTATTACTTCTTCTATTTCCTCTTTTGATACATTTCTTCCATCAATCCTTTATCTTGTTCTGTTAGTCTTCTTTCCAATTTTTATTAATATACTCCTCTATGTTCTCTAAAGATTTATCTTCTGCTGAATACAATTTCTAAAAAAATTCCCCAAATATTTTTAATTTCTCTTTCATCAACCTTTTTTTTTCCAAATTTATTTTCCGCCCAAACATATTTCTAGTTTTTGATTGTACTGATTTAGCCAGTTTTAAATTTTTTTTTTTCAAAATATTCCCTTTCCAAGTATATTAGATTTTTTGAATTCGTCCATTTCTATCTTTTTTAATTCATCTCTTTTTGCTTGTAATATTATTAATTTCTGTTTAGTTCTATCTATTATATAATCATTCTCTAGTTCCTTTATTTCTTTTTCTAATTTTAATTTTTTTTCTCCTAATTGTCT
>CAOLHI010006355.1:0-35496 GCA_948474755.1 Ctenosaura bakeri
CCCATACAGATGACGAATATCTTATAAGTGTTTCTGTGGACAGAATGCAATTAATCTCATCCATATGTGGACTTGTTTTAAGCAATGTTTTTGCAGCCACAACAACCCCATTTGGCTTGCTACTAAGAACACTATCAAAATAATGAGTATCCTAGATGGGAGGAATGACAACAACAACAACAATCAGTAACAGCAAAGTTATTACAATGAAATTAATGAATATTTTCATTTCATTACAGATATGTGATTAGCTTGTTGTTGGGCAGTTCAGGAAAACATATGATGCCTTTTGTAATTTCAAAAGTATAGTCTGTGCACTTTCAAGCTAAGGAGTATATCTAGAGGCCAGGCTTAAACCACTTCATCTCCCATTTTAGAAATTAAGCAGTGATGTGAATTAGAAGGATTCCCATAAGTGCAGTGGGCAGTGGGGATAATGAATAAAAGGAAGGCAGTTGGAGTCAGCACCAGATCTCCTAATTCTTATGCATGCTATGTAAATGATGGTCAAGATCCTGCACCAGACATACGGCCACAATGTTGTGACTATGTTCCATTTCCTAATCTAACCCCCCAAAGCCTGCCTTAGTATCCTGCCATTTGTGCCAAGGAATGGAATTCTGCAGTGCTGGTGAGTTGGATGCCAAAGGATGACATATCCAGTCCTATTCTGTCAAATGGTAACGGTGGGCTGTATGTATGATGTATTCCAGAGATGGTGGTGGCAGAGGTGGTAGTGATAATGGTGATGGTCAACAAAGTAACTCCTTTTTTCCAGCACATATTTTCCTGTTCCAGCTTTACAGTCAAAGAATGAAAGCTGTGAATTAAATGCTATTGTTACCTCACAAAAAAAGCATGAAGTGGTCTCTCATTAAATTACAACCATAAAACAACAGTTACACCTTCATGAACTAATTACAAAAAACTCTTATTTTGTGACTAGTTACTTTCTGGTTCTCTCTCTCTCATTCTCTTTCTCTCTCACACACACACTCTCTCTCACACACACACACATGCATCCTTAGCTGAGGAGCTGCCAAGCTAGACTTACAATATCATAACTAATGAGGATTTGTTTTTATGGTCATGAACAACTCCCTTTACAACTTGGCAGCATCTCAGCCAAAGCATTTCTGAGGTGCTGGAAATGAGGGTCCAGGGAAATGACACCTGCAGTATGTTGCTGGCCATGGGGTGCCTTAAGACAAGCAGTTATGGCAAGACTCCAGCTGCCTGTTCTCAAGACACCCCACAACAAGAAACACACTGTAGATATTATTTCCCAGTGCCCTGATCTTCAGCACCTCAGCACCTCAGAAACACTTTGGTCAGGGCACTATCATGCTGTGAAGGTAGGCTGGCAAAGAGAACATCATCAGACATATAATTGCAATGATGGAGCCCTTTCACTGTAGTTACAACAACAATGCAAAGTCTTGACCATTGTTTTACACAGTGTCCTTCCTTGTTCCTTTAATCAGTTTAGTTCTGTGAAAGACGTTTGCCTTGATGATAATCCTGTTAACCAGCAGGGAAAAGTTTTAACTAAATTAAATAAGGCCATTTCCGCACTAGCCTGTTATAGCGCGATGATTCCACTTTCAACACCCTCTGGAATTCTGGGGTTTGTAGTTTCAGGAGGGGCCAGCTGGCCCCTCCCAAAACTGCAAACCCAAGGATTCCAGAGGATTTTGAAAGTGGAATCATCGCACTATAACAGGCTAGTGCGGAAATGACCTCAGTATGTTTTAATTGCAATAGTCAAGCAATAAGAAAAACAGACTTGGACTATCAGGTGTTCTAAGCACTTGTTGAACCAATTGGGTCCAGACTCATACCTGAATTTCTATGTCATCATCTCTCTTGGGAGGAAACCACAGATTTCTTAGATCATGATTCTTTTTCTTTAAAAGGAAGTTGAAAGAGAAGAACAAGTTCTGTTAGCCTCAAAACTGAGGAGTTCCTCTTTGTGAAAAACTGATCACTTCATCTAAATAAAAAACTCGTGCTATATCATCATCCGTGGCACACAAAGCTCTCTCTTGGTCTTCAAGCAAGCACTGAAGATCTCTCTTCAAGCATATCCGGCTTGCTTAAATTATTTGAATGACAATCCAAGTTGTAGTATTGTTGCTGCCTCTTCTGTTACTAGCTCAGTTCTAAACTGGATTTCATGGAAATGATTTCATTATTTTTCTAATTGCCCTGAAGTACACCAGGACACTTGTTGAATGCCTGAGTAGAATTTCTTTTAATAAATAAATAAAAATACACAATCTACTTGGTCTTTCTGGGACTCCAGATTCTAGTTACTATGACAAGAATGGCTCCTATTATATCAAGAAAGGACCCAAACATGCAAGATTAGTCCCCACATTGTGCAATTCTTTCTGTTTCATTAAAGGGGAGCAAATCAATAATGGCTGGACTTGTGTTGGAGAGTCTCAGCTAGAAAATTGCTTCAGATCAATTGCTGAATGGTGAATCAATAATATATCGGAACCTCTCCTGAAATAGCATATTTCACTGTTTTGAAGCCTCTTTAAGGGTTTTGGGTGAAAAATGTGGTGCTTTTGACCAAAATATTGGTGAGTGACAGCTGGGAGTTTAAGAGGTCAACGGAGGAAACCAGGGAGCAAAGAGTGTCCCTCCTCCTCATCTTTAGTCTCTTCCAAGTTGTTTCTAAAAGTTGTTCCTTTTTTGTCAAGTGGCAGATAGTTACATAGTCCCCAGCCACCAAATCATTCCCACGTAAAAGGGGCACTGGAATATCTGAACAGACAGGTTGCATGCTCCTTCTCAGTCCTTATCCATGATGCTGACTCTCACAACAGGGTCACTAGACCCTGAGTCATGACTTGTTTTCTTCACAAAATATTTTATTTACAAGATGGAATTTGACAATGGATAAGTCAGACCCAGAATCTCTCAAAGCTTGGATGATGTAACCATTCAGTAACACTTTCTCTTTATAAGCAGGTTTGGTTTCTTAAGTTGTGGTGAGACACATACAATGCTGTACAGTTGTGAAATTTAAAGTGTCAGCAGTTCCTCTTGATGACTCTGTTTCCTTAGTGACCGTGCTGGATCTCAACCTTCCACCAGAAGTAGAGTTTAACTCTTTGTCTGCCCCCTCAGACTGAATCATCCTTACACAGTTTACATGCTTTTGACTCATGGGTACACTTTTTAAATTGTGACTTGGCAGTTACAGTGAATGTACCCCATATCTCCACACTTAAACAAGTTTTACTGCCCATATTTGCTGTGGTTTGTGGGCTGACCCTAAAACGATCTTTCATGTCTCCAACACACTTTTCCCTCAGTGCTCTATCACCACTTGGCTGTCAGTTTCTGTGAGGTCTTTTATGAGACCTCACACATTGTCCATTGTCACCCATTATCCATTGTCTCTTCAGTCTTTCACTTTATTTATGCATCTTGCCTTGTTACTTTGGTGATTTCTTACTTCACCTCTAACTTTTACCTCAGAAATCACCTTAATGAGTTCAGGGTTCCTGTCAGCCTGGTGATTTTCACTGTGTTCCTTTTGTAATCCCCTACGTTATCTCAGTGTTTACCTTAGGGATTACGCTTTCCTCTAAACCCTTACAACACCTCTTCCTCAGGTATATCAGTTGCATCTTTTGTACTCCACTTCTCCTCAACACACCACTTTGGGCAAAACTCTGCCAACTGTCCACTCAAGACCTCTCTTTGACTTTCTCCTAACCAAACAGGTCTCCTCACAATATCCCATCACTTGGCACCTAATATATGTGGCAGATCCCTCTCCAGGCTGGCCCTGCAGTTGCAAACCCTTGGGCTCCTCTCACTCACTTTGCCCCTTTTTCTCTTATTTCCCTGGATTGGGATATTTGAGCTAGAAGTGATTTGTGTGAGGACTAGTGGATGTCTTATTTAGTGGGTTCAATATGGTAAGCGTGACCAGACACACCATCAAAACTTAACAGAAACAGCCAGGCACAGTTGTACAAAAGAATAAACAAGAAGTTTATTAATATGCAATTAGATCACACATTAACCCCTGAACTATTTGATCATTCATAGCTCCAAAAAAATCCTATTCAGTTCTTCCCCTTGGCTGTTCTTACCTCTAATACAGCTTTTCCTTGTCTCTAAGCAACCTTTTCCCTATCTTCATGCCCTATCTGCCTTGTATCAGAACAAGCCTTGGTTTTATATCATTTATAACGTTTTTCCCCCTTAGGCCCGCCTTCGCAGCATTCCCTTAGCTGTGATTGGCTGCCTTCGGCCAGACTTGCCCAGCTCCTCCCTTCACAGCTGGGAATTGCCACTGGATGTGCCAAGAAAAGGGTAACACCATGCAGATATTTTTAAAAATACCCCAATAGCCTTAGCCACAGATAGAGCAACCAACAAGAACATTTCCTGCCTCCCTTTTCCCCCTCTGAAGCTGCCCTGCAGCAACTGTGGGTTCTGAGAGTTGTTCCCTTCTTCTCCATTATGAGGCTGCAGCTAGAAAAAATGAAATATTATTTTGGGCATTGCAGGCTCATGGCCTAATGCAACAATTACTGTCAAATCATAGAGAAAGTGTAACTGATGAAGAAGAATCATATCACCACCAATCACAGTTCTCATCTTAGACATTGCAGCTTCTTTCTCAGAAGGCAAAGTCAAGAGCATACAGGACACTGGGGGCTAAAGAACAATTCACATCATGGAATTTTCTTTCAGCATCCTCTTCTTGGGTTGATATTGTGGGGGGGGGAAGGAAAATATTCATGGCACCAATGCACATGCAATGGAATGTTATCCTGAAAATCTGGGGTCCCAAAGGGACACCTCGATATGCTCCAAGTGATAGGGAAAGTAAGCTCAACAGAGCACAAGCAATAGCAATGCGAGAGGCAGGGTAACCTAGTGAGATCTTTTACCCAGTTTTTATGGGGTCAGGCCTAGTCAGAAATCACACAAAAAGGTCTAATGAATGACTTTTTAAAACAATAATAGCTCTCATCAACACAAACACTCACACACGCATCCAAGGGCTAAAAAGAAATAAAGAGTGGAAATAAGATAGAGAGATTGTTGAAGGATTTGTAGTTTGGGTGATACTGCACCTTTTCCTGAAGTCCTCGGTCCAGGAAGCAGCGAAAGAAAAGGAACTCAGCAAAGAGACACTGAGGAGATCACGTGGCTATTGGGAGGGGGGACTGGTCAGTTGGTATAACTGGGAGGCATCCCAAGAACTAGTCAAAAATGAGGACTATTTGTAGGAAAAATTTACCTTGAGGGCAAATCCTCTCCAAGAGAGAACAAAGGGGACAGCAATGGAAAACAACTTCACACCGGCACTTTCTTTGATATTGGAAGATAACAAAGTGTTACCCAAGTATCAGGATCTTCCGCTGCTTTGGGTTGCAGTGTGAGTTTATGTAGATGGATTTTGCCTGATAAGATTTTGTTGCTTACAGTGCCCAACTTTGTGGGAAAACTCTTACTCCCTTCAAGTTGGCTCCTTAAAGGCTGATGGTCTTTTGTCCACTGTGGTTTGGCACAGCTTGAAGTCTCCTGTGGCTATGTGACTGGGGCGTTTACTGGCCTGACCTGGTTCTTTTGATCGTACGACCATTGCTGCCTATGTGCTCGTCCAGGTGACCTCTTTGGTGGTTTAGACTAATTTTATATCAAAGCTGTAGACCCCAGGACAGGGTTTACCAAGGGGGCAACAACCATTAATAGTCAGGAGGACCTCTCAGGGATGGGGAAACTCCTGGGACTTTGGCATTTCGGGACTTTTTTAACCAAAGTGGTTTGGGCTCTATCACTATGCTTATTGAAACTTGGGCGTAGAAACCCCTTAGAGGAGGACTGTACGTAAAGGCAAATAAGTGCAAGGGGTCCGTGCATGTTCAGGAGAAAGTCCTGCTCTACTTGAAACAATGTACTAACACAAATGGCTAAATGGAATAGGTAGGCATAACTTATATTAGTGACAGCTACTGATATAATTGACACACACATATGTCAGAATGCAGACATTGACCAACCCGTCTGTTGATCTGGCTCATTTCCAGGAATCATTGGGATGGCAATTGTGGGATCCACATGGGTGGACACCCCTGCATGGTCCCCCTGCCACCAAGAGGGTGCAGAAAGGCATCTGCCCCTCAGTCTGTCATGGCCATTTCACCTAAAAGGACTCCCTTTCCTTATAAATGCCCACGTGTAACTTGTAATTGATGTCCTGGACCCAGCACTCATGCCAAACCACCCCAAAGGGTTGTGACAAGATGATTATATAGAACACATAAAAAGCAACTTATGCATTGTGCACAAAGAATCTCAACAGCATGCATCCTAAAATGAAGGAGGGTGGGTAGATGAGATGAAGCTCCCAAGCACAACTGCCTTGGTGGCCCAGGAAAAGATATATGCCCCCACAGCACCCAACTGGAGTGAAACATACATTTGGGCCAAGCATACCAGTCAATGAGCTCAACCTGTAGCTTAAACTCATTGGTTGGAGGTTCCTACTTCCCAGAAGAATACACTAAGCTGTGCAGGCCCTGAGAAGGATATACCGGCATGCGCCACATAACACCAGCACTCCACTCATACCTGATTCTGCAAACTCTGCAAACTCACCAGTGTTAAGCACATAGCACTCTTGTAAAGGTTTTTTTTTTTAAAAGAGGAACTGCCATTTCTTGGCAGAATTGGAAGAAATGTGCAGATAGACTTGCTGCTTTGAAGAGAATCAATGCTAGAACTACGTGCAGGGATTTTTATGCAAGACCAGTCTATCCATTTGGAGAGTATCCAAGCAATGACATGCTTTCCCCCATGGAGTTCTTTTGGACAACTGCCATGGCAATGTATACATGTGACCCTAAGTCACAAACTGGAAAAATTTCAGAAAACAAATGCTGTGGTTTCTGTTGAAAGGACATCCTAAAAAAGTTCTTTAGTGGAGAGTGTGGTTGTATAAACGTATTAAAGAAAGAAAGAAAGAAAATTCAGCACGATAACACGTAGCCACCTGTTATTTATTCCAAATGGGAAATTCAATCGTCTCCCCACAAAAAAGACAAAGAGGACACATGTTTGCATAAGATTCCCACAGGTTAGGGGGGAGAGAGAGAGAGAGAGAGAGAGAGTGGCAAATTTAGAAATACATTCTACAGTTTACATAGAAATATAATACATGCTACCACGCTGAAAAAGATTGTGATCAAGAAACCCATATGCCTCCTTTGTCTGCCTTCTGGATGCTAGTCTCAGTCCTCCTGGACAGCTCCAAGGCCTCTCTTTTTATGGTTCTTTATATCTAAACCAGACATGGACTGGACCATCCTCCAAATTCAGGAAGATGATGTCAAGGAGACTACTGTCCTCCATTATGGAGACATGGGCACTCTAAAGACTGGGGCCAGTTTTCTGCTTGGTGAGCAGTTTCTGTCTGCAGAATATTTAATGACCAAACAAGGCATTACCTTATTGCAATTGCCTTATTGCATTCTGCTTCTAGAAGCACTTCTACTCTAGCCCAGCTCCAATAGCTAAAACCAGCCTGGCTTACAAACAGAATGCTTCATACAAAGGATCGCAGGGAGAGAGGTGGGGTAATGAGGAGTTTGCTTCCTTCACCTACACATTCCATTTAATCCTAAAGGTAGATTTCCCCTCCTCCCACTTTACATATAGAGAAGAGACATTACAAAATAAACAGGGCTGCCCCATCACATCTAGTTTGACTCTACCTTCTGTGTCCTACCTGTTTCTTTTCTTCTCCTTCTCTTTCTCTCTCTCTGGCCTCTCTTCAGGTTTTTCTTTTCCAAGCTGGCTTTTCCTCAACATTCTACACATACCTTGTATGGCCAGATTTTTGCAATATCAAAGAAGAGATTCTTCTTCTTCAAAGCTACACAGGGCAATTAGCAGCTTAATTAAGCCCCAGCACTTTTCAGTGTGGAAATTAAGCATGGCACGAAGAAGGGTATCAATAGGTGGAGAAAGAGATAACAGGGGAGAACAAACATGGGCTCCTTATTATTAATCATGCTTTTTAATCATAAGAGTTAGCATTATAAGCAGGAGCCAACAAAAGATCATTTTGAGGGTAAATAACTAGTTCAGTGTTGTTCCTGCTGTATTACCTCTACAAAGAAAAGAAAGAGAAAATAGCCATCACTCTGTGAAGAGTTCCTCTTTCTACGAAATAAGGAAGCAGGGGTTTATATTTAACATTCCTGGCAAATGCACATTAGAGCACCCTCTTTAAAAACTCTTTCATGAAATAACTTCAAATTCCTGACAGTATAAAAAGTCTTTGTCTGGCATCCTCTCATAACTGCTGGGAATTCATGCTTACTCTTCTTAAAAACAGAATGTGACCTCTAAAAACTAACTTTTCAGCCTAGCAGCACACCAACTGGCAAAAACAACCAAAATGTTTCCCAGGCACTGAAGACTGGGGTGCAGGGAGGTTGTTCCCTTCGGTTGGTTTTTGCATCATATGGCTGCTCTCTGGAGGAAGGTGTGGTTTGTCAGGCAGTACAAAGGAAGTGATGTTGCTGAGCTGTGTTGTCAGGTCACCACTAAATGAGGGGAAAGACTTCTAACAGAGCATTCTTGCATTTTGGAAACTACACTAAATGAAGGCTTTTTACTTTGGAGATAGGAAACCTAAGAAGGAATAAGCTGCTTCTGTTTACCAAACCTTCAGCATGAGGTCCTCACTCATCATCATCTTTCTTGGTTAGTATTTACAAAAGAAAGGGTCATGAGATCAGAGGGTTGGCAAGGTTTGGGTGGAAGGATTAGAGATCCAGTGTCAAGTCCTGTTACTCAAATACGAGGCAACTAATGGAACTGTCTTTCCAGGTTGGTGGTTGACCAGGCAGAGAGGGATGGCAAAAGGTGAGTATCAACAGAAAATGAAAACATTCATCTTGTAGATGACGGGGGGGGGGAGGGAGCTGAATTTAAATGCCATGGAATCATTTAACCATTTTTAAAAGACTGAAGCCATTTCCACACTAGACGCCATTAGCGCATTGCAGCATTAGAATTCTGGCATTGCCACTTGCGCAATGGTAGCAGGTTCGGAATGCTGTTTTCTGTGCACCCTTCTGCCTTCAGTGGATGAACAGTGGTATTGCCACTGGTGTTCCTTCCACACTACAGTGTCCTTGGCCACTCCCATGCCCCGCCTTCACCCCACTCCACCATCTCTGATTGGGTGGGTATTTTTTGGGGGTTTTTTTGGAAGCCGTACTAGTGCAATGTTGTTACAACCCTACTACAGACCCGTACACTATTGCATTTTCACACTGTAATGCTTAAAAAGGTATTTTAAAAAAAGTTTTAATGCAAAGGAGAAATCTGCTATATAAAAGTCAACGTTTGTGAGTGAGTTTGTCTGTCTGTGTCAGGCAGGTAAAGACCTCATACAACTGGCTGTGTGAGGCAAGAGGACCTCATATGATTGGCTGTCTGTGAAGATTCTGTGGAATCCTGGAGTTGGCAGTTTAGGGAGGGGCCTTTAGAATTCTCAGCCAGAGAGCTTTTGGGCCTAGTTGGTTGCTATGGAGATGAGGCCTACCATCAACTAAATGCCCTGGTATCAACTTGGAATCTCTATATTTTTCCCACAGCCAGTTATATGTTGCATGTTCCAGCTGTTTATATTTACTCCAGCTGGAAAAATCACAAAATGTAGTTTATAAGGAAGTCTTACAATGAACATGTAGTTTGTTAATATTAAACTCTTCCTGCATAGAAATAATTCTGATGGACAGTTATAAGTTTCTGAATATTTAACAGAAAAAAAAGTCTTCCTTACTTAGTAAAAATATTTTTAAAAATTCTATTTTTCATCCTTTCATATTGAGCCTTTTCAAAAATTGTAAAGCTACCTTAAAGTATTTCTAACAAGTATTACCTATGAGTAGGGAAGGACCTTTAGAACTCTCAGCAAGAGAGCACTGAATAGGCTGGTAGCTATAGAGACGAGGCCTAACAGCAAGGAGGAAGACACTGAATTTCCCTCAGGAACCCAACTTCTGTATGTTAACAACTCTGAATACAGATTGGTTTGGGGACTATGGAGAGAAGTTATAGGTATTGGAATAGACTGGTTGCTATGGAGACAGCAGCAAGGAGAAGGACAGTGTATTCCCATAGGAACCCAACCTCTGTATGTCAACAACTACGAATATAGATTGAATTGGGGCATATGGAGATAAGCTACAGGTACTGGAGTAGGCTGGTTGCTACGAACATGAGGCCTAGCAGCAAAGAGGACAGTGTACTCCCTCAGGAAGCCAAACTGTGTATGCAAATAACTCTGAATACAGATTGCATTGGGAAATATGGAGCAAAGTTACAGGAACTGGAGAAGACAGTTTGATGAGATCTTAAGAGGAAAATAAAAACCCCAGGCAACGCCAGGTAAATACACTAGTTTAAAATAAAGGTGATTGATTTCAAAGTTATCATGCCATGGGAGTCGGGGAGGGAGACACAAGCTGGGTATGCCCATGCCCCACCCACTGCTAGATCTGTAACAACAGGAAGCACTATCAAGTGCTATTACAGTAGTGCACAGAGCCACTAACAGGATTGAAGCGCTAAAAGAGGTGCTTGACAGATTATTTTTGGAAATAGTATAAGGTGCTCCGGCAACACTTGAGGATGGGAAAGCAGCTGGATAGCAACAACATCATGCAGTAGCATGGCTCCTGGACCAGTAAGAACCCTCTGCTATAACGTTATAGCAATGTTGTGCAGAAATGACCATAGTTGTGTTAGTCCATATCAGTAGAGAAGCTCGTAACTCTTTTGCGACTAATTGGGAAAAAGAGGCTTGTAGCATAAGCTTTGGCAGATTCAGTCTACTTCATCTGATGAAGTACATCTTATGCTACATACTTCTTTCCCTGAGTTAGTCTCAAAGATTCATTTGTATTTAACTGAATTTGCTTACCTTTTTCCAGCACAATACTGTGGCATCTGTAAAATATTTCCTCTTCTACAAGAAGGCCAAATTCTTTGTCTCTGATGGGGAATACGTGAACATTTTGTTTCTGAACAAATTGCTAAAATTTGCAGATTTCTTCATTTTTTTAATGAGAAGAACTCTGAATATGGGAGAACTTGAGAGATCTGGGCATCCAGGTCCAGGGCTTTGACTGCTAAATTCTTAAAAGCTTTGGTTTGAGTCTATCTGTTGAAACCTTTTGGGTGGTGCAGGATTAATGTTTTCCCCCTCAGAGCTGCCTTATCTTTAAGACCTGTACAGAAGGCAGGTTCAAGATTATTCAGGTGTGCTTTTTGGCAATTGATTGGCTGCTGAGGATGGAGGTGCAACAGCTCTTTAAATCAATGTGTTTTTAAACTTTTTTCATGCAATTGTTGGTTTAAACACTATAACTTCTTAAACATTATAACTTTTTATGCTTTTTTAAAATCTGTGCATGTTTTAAATCATCTTATGAGCTGCCCTCAGTTGTGAGCTCCCTAGTTTTTGGATTAGAAGAAGATATAAGGAGGTAGAATAAAATTTTTGAACAAAATAATAACAAATCAGTCCTTTGCTTTCTCAGAATGGCTGTATCTTTTGAATTTGGATAGTGCAAGTGTGGAAGTTGTGCGTGTCTGTTTTAAGAATCTGCTAAAAATTCACATACTTTATATTCAAGAAGAAGGAATTTGAGGTTTAAAACATTCAAATGAAGAAGAAAGCAGAACAGACTTGTTCCCCAAATTGGACTTCTAGTGGCCAATCACTTACCATTCCTCTAATATAAAAACAACACCATGCAAAGCAATAGGTTTTGATCTTTTTCTCTTACATGAGCCGTAATACAATCAAGAATAATAAGGATAAAAGCAACGCTAAGAATCATGTAACCCTCCAGATGTCATTGGACTGTAGTTCCCTGCATTCCTCACCACTGGATATGCTGGCTAGATAAAATTACAATTGCAGTTCAATAGCTTCAGGAGGGACAAATAAGAACTTTTGGAAAGTTCAGCTAGTCCAAAGACCTACAGCCAGATATTAACTGGGCTGATTACAGGGAGCACATGACTTCTTTGTTACAACAGCTTTGGTGGCTATTGTTTCATTTCTTGGTGCAATTCAGAGTGCCGGTGGTGATCCTTGAAGCCCTACATGGCCCAGGTCCAGGTTATCTAAGGCACTGTTTCTCCCCATATAAGCTCTTCTGTCAGTCCTGTCATCTTCACAGGAATGTTTGGGAGGAAAATGACACAGGGCCTATTCAGTGCGTATTGTCCAGCTGTTCCAGTTTGGCAGGAATAATTCCTTCATCTCACTTTTGCAGCTGTTTAAAATGTCTCAGTTTTTCTTTCCTCTTCTCACTTTCCCCCTTTGTCCACAGCTTACTTCATTTGCTGCAAACTAAGGGCTATTCCTCACAGGGTCGTTATTGTGTAATAGCATTGGATTTTGAGATGTGCATTTGCACATAGTAGTGTAATAGCATCAGCTTTTTATCCGCGCTTCTGAATGAGAGCATTGAGAATCAGCTGGCAGCGTGCTACCATGCATAGAGAAATCACAGTATTTGAAAACTGGGGGAAAATCCAGTTTAAATCTCCCACAGTGGTTCTGCTTCATCCTTTTCCTTAATGCAGAAATGTAACGTCGAAGCACTGAGCAGTAGTGGGCGTGCTACAGGCATGCCCAGCTTGTCCCTTCCTCACTTCCATCCCCATCTCTCCCCACCCATCAAAGGACAGGCTGCCACCATTTTTGCTCCATGTGATAAACAGAGAAGTAGAGAGAGAATAGAGCATATAAGTAACCTTTAAACTGTGCTTTTCTATTTCTCTTATTATATTTGATACAGAAATTAGGAAGTGTTTTTCCACAGCAGAGTAGAAACCATTTCTGGGGGGAGGGGAGGACAGTAACTGTTGAAATCTCCAAAGTAGGTAGGCTGAACTATTTTTGTTTTCCAGAAAAAGTTGTGAATCAAAGCTCTACTCTGCTGAGATGCTTCTGAGTGTCAGCTTGCAAAAGTTATTCAGCAGTTATAAGGTATTATGTAGTTATGCTATCTTGCTTCCATTGTCACAGAGCACAGTTGCCCTTTCCCTAGACCCTAGCCCTAGCCCAGGACGCACACACACGCAATTCCAGAATGATGGAACAAATCTCAAAAGAAAGCACCCCATCTTATCCAGGACTTGAATCAACCTCCACTCGTCTACACCTCCATATAATGCCACCCTCCACTGCCCTGCAAAGAAAGAGGATATTGGAGTCTGTAAAATGTAAACAAAAGGAATTTATTTATTTTTTTGGAACATTAATTTTTACAGGCAGACCCTGTGGAGAGACGGGATACAAAATGATGATGATGATGATGATGATGATGATGATGATGATGATGATGATGATAATAATAGGGGGGAAGGTATAATTCCACTGGCCCAGATCCTGGTTAGCCCTTACCACCCTAGGATCTCCTGGAGGTGGTACAGAGTGAACTCCACACCCCTCTGTCATCGCTCCCCATACAGGTTAACTGCATCCAGGATGCCATCCATGGACTGCTGGAGATTTTCATCTATAGAAATACAAACAGTGGGCAGAGAGAGTTAATGAATGGCACAAAGTACATGTATTCCTCCCCCCTCCACAGCCGTGTTTTATCCTATAGGAAGTCCCATTCCTCTACACACTCACAGAGGTTACTGGTCATTTCCTCCAGCTCCCTCAGACATTCCAGGACCTCTTCCTCTATGGACAGTGTGAGCCACACTGGGTTTTGTACAGGCTGCTCAACACATCAATCCAGGTCCTTGTAGGCCTGAAAGGAAAGCAAATAGGATTAGGGTTATGCAGTCGTCTCTGCTCAAACTTTGTACACTTGCCACACTGTAATGGTCTGGTTGCCTCTTTCTCCTCCACCATCATGTGAATGGGTTCCTGGTCCGCCTCCTCCACTGTCAAGGAAAGAAAAAAGAATTTAGCATTATCTTTCTCCTCAACTTTCCAGATAGAAACACTTTCACTTGTCCCATGCCAGAAACGTCTTCATGTCAGAGGACCACACCAGACACTTTTCATGTTGCTGGGCCCTGCTGAGGGCGAAGCTTCCATTTCCTCTCCTCTAAGTTCAATCACAAGGAGCAACTGCCAGGGAGTGGACCCTGCTGGGGAGGGTGTGGTCTGTGAAACTGGAGGGGACAGGAAGTATTTATAGCAATTTGTTAAGTTTTTAATGCAGTAAACAAGCAGCCTGTGAGAAGCTGAAGCAAGCACAACAAATTGTTACCTATGGAATGTTAACAACCTCATCGATAGTTGGGGGACTCTGAGGAGCTAAGAGCACAAGTGATCACACTTTAGTGAACCTTACGTTTCACTGGCAAATGCCCCAAACATGCGTTCCTGTCCAACCATAACCCTCAAATTCCTCAAGGCAGAATGTACCTCTCTGCTGTCCACTGGGGCCCCCCTCAATGGTCCTTACTTCCCTACTGGTAGAAGTCCTTCTGCCTCTGGAACATGTGTACCTGAAAGGAGGCATAGTTGGCATGCAGACATAGGGACATAAATGCAACTGTCTAAACTCCGTTGCTGTCTCACCAGCTGTAACAGGGCTAGGTTCAAATCAGTGGGCACAAGGGGGGGTTCAAAGGTACTCATTCCTCTTGTGCCTGTCTTCCCATGACGGTCATCCTGCCGCCTTCCACAGCCACAGCATGGTACAAAAGTACCTTGGCCGCAGGTTTTCTGGAGAGTTACCATTGGATGCCTCCATTGCATCAAAGAACTAGCACTTTAATTGTTCAAACTTGTGGTTGACCTGCTGTGCAGTTCTACGGTGTCCTTTGGCAGCAAGTTTGCTGCCACCCTCTCATAGTACCTACAACGGGGTAGTGAGGAGTTTTTCATAAGCACCCAAAGGCTGGACCCTGCTTCCACAAAGGCTAGCATTTCCCTTACCTCCCTACTGCTTCACAACATGCCCTCCCTCGGCATCACTGCATGAACACACACACACACACACAACACAACTACCACAGGCACAATCAGAACCACACAGAGAAAAGGGCTATAGACACACACAAGCACTGACAGACACAATCCAAGACACACAGAGGGGAACGCTGAATTTGTGCAATCACAAAACCACACAGACACATGCACACATACTGTGCCACAACTACACAAACCACTCACAACTCTTCAGAAAATCAGCAATCCTGACTTCAAATGTCTCTCCCAAAAGACTGGCCTTCTTACTCCTCAGAACCTAACCCACAGTTCCTACTTTCACCTCTAAGGGTTTAAAGCACAGTGCCAGTCAACCTGCTGGCCAATGAGGAGCATGGAATTAGTGTCATGTTGTACTGACATTATGAGATGTGCCAAGTGCCATTTCTAGTTCACCCTTCAATCTATGCTTACACATAGTGGTGTTTCTTTCCACAGCAGCAAGCAGTTAGGTTTTTTCCCCATACGTACTCAGTTGCAAAGTTTGAAATGGAAGAGGAAAATCCCACTGTTAGGAACGAAGGGAGGGGGACAGCGTGGAGGCATCCAGAGATCAAAGATCTTTTATCAATCTGGGGAGAGGAGAAGGTTCAAAGAGACTTACGTTTCAGCCACAGGAACATCAATATATTTGAGGAGATAGCAAAGGAAATGTGGAGAAAGGGCCACAAACATTCAGCAGAGGAATGCTGGTCTAAAACAAAGGCTATGCAGGTGGTCCTTGCTGTTGAGGGAAGCTGCGACATCAAAACCCAGGGGAAAGCAACGGAAGAACAGCAGGAGAACGCTGCATTACAAAGTAGGGGGAGCCTCTGGCATATCATCAGGTATGATGTCTTAGCAAGATATGCACATTTGGTTGCTTTCTTCTCCCCCCTCCCCAAAACACAGGATTCTGAATATGTTCTTATTCCGTAACAGAATAGACAGTGGTATTTGCAAGGATGGAAAATCAGGATGACTCCAGCCCACCTTCTTCTGTGGGGGATGTAGCTCTGGCATTATTGAGAACCAAAGTAAACATGACATTGATCAAGTTAAGCCACTTCCACCAGGAACTGTGCCTAAGATCTGTAATTCTCTGTTCCACAACAGAGTATGAGGACCTTGTGGAGGGACCTCCTCCGCAAGAGATACATGAGGAGGGTTGCAACAGGTCATCTGTTTCAGAGTGGATAAACTGTAATGTGTTCTCCATAAAAAATAAACAAATGGGATATTCTGTTGTTGTTTTTTAATGAAACTTGATTTGGATTTTAATTCACTTGTATGATATTGTGTACTCATGTAATGTTAAAATGTTTTGGTAGTGGAATTACAGTAATCCATTCAATCTTGAAGATAGAACTGCAGATGCTTGGATTTCCAGTTGTCACAACTGTGATTTTTTTTCTAAAAACATTGCAATTCCATACCCACTCTTCGCTTTTCAAATCTATTTGCACATAATTAACCCATTCACTCTTTAGGGCAAACTTTCAAAATATTCAAAAGAATGGATTGTTGGGATTCTGGTAGTGCAATACAAACTGAGCTTGAGGAGGGAGGGGGTATTTTATGGTCCAATATCAGCTAGGAAACATGGATGCCCATGCATATACAGGAGTACATAAACTACAGGGTTATTGTACTGAATTTGAAGTATGTAAAATGCTATTATTACTACAGTGATTATTACTCTCCCTACAACACAGTACAGCAGAACAGTTGTCCAAGTAAGAGTGATTAAACTAATAAAGTGGAAATACATAACTTGATAGTAATTTCTTTTCATTTTCATTTATGTGATTGAAGTCACATTAATGGCAATCAAATTCACTCTGGCAAGTATTGAAAGCCTGCTGTGTTGAGTGAACAAAACGCTTACCTATGTCCTTTCCAGAGGTATTGTTGAATGGATCCAGCACCCCCACAGGCATCATAGTCACAATACTTTCACCCCCTCCAGGCTGCAAATGGTCAGGGCCTGTGATTGCTCAGGACGCAGAAATGAGGGACAGCCATTTCCATTGCAGCAATGGAGCATTTTCAGGAGCAGTAGCGCAACATGCTGATGGCAGAGCTTCACAAGGGGAACCAAATCTTTAAACAACAAGTTGACCTGTACAGGTAGGATCTTAAATCAAGTGCAGAGGAGAGGCAAGAAGTGTTGGTGATGCTGCACGTAAGCACCAGAGTGATGACTTCAATCCTTGAGTCCCTGGACAGGCCTGGTAGCAGTGTGCATCCAGCACACCAAAGTGCCTTTGACAATGGGGAGAACACTGCAGTAGTCACAGTATCTCAGCTTGGCTCTGCCACAGTGAGTGGAGCAGAGAAGCAGCCCCATCTGATCATCAGCCTCCCAAGGGTGCTCTCCATCACATTCCTGCAGCAGTTAAAAACCCTATTGAAGGAAAGTTTCTGTTCATCTAGATGGCCTGCATAGGGCTTCATGAGCCAATGGGAAGGGGTATGCAGCATCTGTGAGGATCAGGCTGATCTGCACTCCATGGATGGGGGGGGGGTCCCTGGGACAAATTGGTCAGCCTCTATCACCTGCCACAGAGTTGAGTAGCGGAAGATATGGCCATGATGGATTCTCCCAAAGCAGCCCAATTCAATGTCTATAAATTTCTCAGTATGGTCTGTTGTTCCCTGTAGCAGGATGGAGAAGGAGTTCTTCCTATTGATGAACTCAAGCCCTCTTTCTTTTGGTGGGTGAATGGGGATGTGGGTGCCACCCATGGTGCCCAAGCACTGTGGAAATCCCATCTCCAGGAAGCCATCCATGATCTGTGGGTTGGAGGAAAGGTGTACATGTCAGAGCATACAAGTAACAGTGACAAATTGGATGTATTGTTTGGAATGGGTTCTTTGCCACTTTTTTTCTCACCTACACAGTTATAATGTGAATTTCTATTCTGGGAAGGTTGTAGGAGTGTCACTTTACTTTTTATGCAAATTCCAAGTTTCTATCAAGTGCACAATAACAACTCAATAGATATTGCCATTTTCAAGTAACACAGCTTGCAGCTATCACTACTTAGGGGGTTCTTGCCTTTCATCAATGATAAATGCTCAACCCATGCTGCAGATGAAATTATGAATGTCAGATCAAGCACCTACTCCCCACATCTTCCACTCCGAGCTTGCACTCTCCTCATGCCCTACGTAATTTCCCCCACCCAACAGCATTGGTATAGGTAGCAACATATGTTTTAAGAGCTCATCCCTGACAAGTGCTGCAGCCATTTTGTAAATGACAACTGGCCAGCATTGCACCAATGTGAGAGAAGGGGGAAACTCACCTTGCGATAGTCTCCCAAGCAAACAATGAATGCCAGGAGAACATGCTCAATGGCCAGGCACAACTCTATGGTGATCTCTACTACTGTGGAGATGCCCAGATCAAAGGTGTTGGCAGTCTTTCTGTAGATGAGGAGGATAGTGACCCACCAGACAGCAATGGCCACTCTTTCCTCCCCAGGAATGGGATTATGCATAACGATGGTCATCCACTGCAGGTGGGGATAAAGGTGATCAGCTATTTCAAAACAGAGTGGCTCTTATCATGCAGAAGTGGTAGAGCCACTGGTCATCATCCCATGTTGCCAATACCTCTCTGGTCCATCAGTTCCTGCACATATATTCCCATACCCACCATCTCTTGGGATGGGGCAGGCTGTCCAACCAGGCTGTATACTAGGTGGCAGATTCACTGTCATCATCATCGCCATCCAGTGAAGCAGCTACAAGGTGGCTAGCTCGTTGGGCCTGCAACAGTCTATATCTTCTTACCCATTTCCTCTGCCATGGACTTTCCAAAAAGCCAATGGCAGACACCAGGACAGTGGTATACTGATGCAGCGCCAACAGAACCTCTGAGGCGTTCCTGGTCCATTGCAGCAGACATGAGTAACAGGGACAGCAAAAAGACAGAAAAACACACCAAAATGCAAACAGGAGCAAACAAAAGTGCATAGATGGCTGCTAGAGAAATGGCAGCCATTGTCCTGTCACTCTGCTGATGTATTCCCAGTGATGCTGGACGTTTGAGTGACATACACAGAAACATCATCTGGAAAAGAGAGAGAGAGAGAGAAACGCCCAATCCAGGCCAGCGGGGCAAACTGACCAAGGGCCAGGGGAGTGGCCAGGGACTAGGTATTACAGATGGACCAACTGCACTCCTCCACTCGAGATTAGGGGAGGGATGGTGCAAATAACACTAATACTGAAGCGTGGTGAAGCATGATATAAAACTCGCCCTTTTGGGATGCAGTGAACCGCAGTGCCCCACTTCTGGTGTTTCGTGCAGAAATGCTCTAAGTTCAAAGTGTAAAAATAAGTTGCACTCAACACTTCAGATAAAAGGTTGGAGGGGGAATCTTGCCCTTCTCAGTAGACTCTGGTAAAAACAAACTATTGTAGCCTCTCTTATCTTATTTGTTCTTCTTTGTTAATAACTTTTGTCATCTTGACAGTGCTTTGATGTCACTTGGTCACATATCCCAATTTTCATCTGTAACATGTTAGTATGCTGTTGCAGTTATTCCAATTTCCAAATTATTCTCATATATTCTTTTCTAATCCAGGAGGCTATTATCCCAGTCCTTCCGTCTCAGTGAGCCCGAGTATAGTGTTTGCTCTGGGGGAAAATGTCACCATCAGCTGCAAAAGTGAAAGGCACCAACAGATGGAATTCTATCTGCACAGAAAAGTATTTGGATCATGGCAACCACCGATCATCAAAGTGGCAGAAAAGGATGAGGTTACATTTCCTATTGCCAATGCCAGTCACTCAGATGAGGGAACCTACACGTGTATCTTCAAAGATTCCTCTCAACAATGGTCATCTTACAGTAAATATGTATGCCTCGAGATGAGAGGTGAGGCTCTGAGTCTGTATATGTAACTTTTCATATGTCACTTTGTGCCTTCCAGTCATTTCCAACTTGTAGCAACAATAAGGTTATTCTCTTGTTGAGTTTTCTCAGTAAGAGTTATTCAAAGGGAGCTTCGTATTGCCTGCCTCTGAGGCTGAGAGGGGGGACTTGTACAAGGTCATTTGGTGGGTGTTCGTGGCTGCACAGGAGTTTGAACTGTAGTTCCACAGAGCCCTTCCACCTATCTAGAAATTTTATTGATTTATTTAGGCAAATTTGATGCACGCCTGTTTGTTAAGAAACAAGCTTTCCAAGTATCTAATTTTTTATTCTTTATTCACTTACTACTGATACGGCTAGTGGGCCAAATCTTTTGCAACTTCTATGAATACAAATGCAGTGTCTCAAGTTGAAATTGCTTTCTTCCTGATGCCTGCCATGCTGTATCACATTATGCATTGATTGAAATCCCAAATTAGTCCATGTTCCTCCGATCAGATATTAGGCAAGAATTGATAAGTAACTTTAAGTTTGATAAGTAGTTATATTGTATCAGTGTATGGGGCAAACATCACCTTGTTTAATTTTGACATTGCAGATTACATGGACACAACATCATCTTAGTTGGACTCAGAACTGGTCACACCTAGAAAAGATTCATTACATTGGACCCAAACTCATACCTACATCCCCTCTTATTCTCCAAGTTTGGCAAACGCAGTTCCAATTTGTTCTACTTTTTGAGCTGCTTTTAAAAGGTCTGTTTCTCATTCCTTCTCCCACTTTCCCCTGTTGTCCTCAGTTTACTTTAATTGCCGCAAATTGAGTTCAAAAAACAAAAGTAGGTAGCACTCAATTAATCTAAGGTGGAATCAGGAGAATAGGGTTCAGAATTTTCCCCTTCATTGTAGACTAAAGCAAAGCAAACTGCTGTAGTCTCTCCTAACCTGTGTGTTCTTTCTCATTACAATTTGATGTTCTTTGGCCACATGGGTCACAGTTTTCATTTGTGAAATGTTGGAGGAAATGTACCTAGAGTAAAGCCATTCTAATCAATCAAACTTAGCTAACTTATATCTGATTGATTTTAATGTGTCTATTCAATTCAAGAGTAAAATAGAACTGGTTCCATTTCTGCACACAACATTCAGGAAAGATATTTTCAAGCCGGAACATACTCATAGGAGAGGGACCAAGATGGTAGAAGGAATAGAAATCAATCCCTAGGAAAAATAGCTTAGGGAGCTGTGTATCTTTAGCCTGGAGAAGAAAAGACAAAGGCCGAATGATACCCATTTTCAAATATCTGAAAGGATGTCATGTAGAAGATGTAGCAAGCTTGTTTTCTGCTGTTCCAGAGACTAAGAGCCTTTCCACACTACACTGTTGCAGTGCTTTCAACATTCTGGAATTCTGGGGTTTGTAGTTTACTGAGGCCAAAGAGGTCTCTGGCTGAGACTTATAAATGCCACTCCCTAAACTGCAAATTCCAGGATTCCATAGGATATTGAAAGTGGAATAATAGCACTATAACAGTGTAGTGCGGAAAGGTCCTAGGATATGAAACAATGGATTTAAATTAAAAGGAAAAAAGACTCCTTTTAAAGATTAGGATGAGCTTCTTGATGGTAAGAGGTGTTCAGCAATGGAACAGACTGCCTCACAGGGTTGGGCATTCTCCTCCTTTGGATGTCTTTAAGAAAAAGATGGCTATCTTTTGAGGGTGCTTTTGTTGTCTATTCCTGAATGGCAAGAGGTTGGACTAGATGGCTGTTGCAGTCTATTCCAACCCTATGGTTAGAAGTAATTCACTTATGAAGTCATTTACTTATATACAAAAGCATTTTTTCCCCCGGAAAATTCTTAGGATTGATAAGAAAATGGCATTACATTTAAAAATTCCATTCCAAATGACTCTAAAATGCCATTTAAAGTAAGTCAAAGATGTTGCTCATAGGTTGTTCTCAGTTATTATCTTGTGTTTAAAATGTAGTTAGTTACGCATCATTATGACAGTTATGAAAATTCATTACAGTTAACATTGGAGTTGTCCAAGACTAGAGAAAATCCACCTAAACTCATGGAAGTTAATTATTTGTGACTAACAAATCAACTGATTTCAGTGAATTTAACCTAGGTAGGACTAATACTATATTTGCACTATTAATTGTAACTTCTAATGTATGAAAATGGTCGTGTGGATATTTATCTGTTGATCCAAATATGATTATGTATACTTCTTCAGAGAATGTAAAGGTATAACATCTTATAGCCCAACTGTTGATCGCCACCCTTTTGCTTTTATTTCACATCCAGAACAATTTTTCCCCAAGCCATCCATATCAGTGATCCCAAATGAAGTGGTTGCACTGGGGAAAACCACTACTATCCATTGTGACAGTGAAGAGTACAGAGGGACCTCAAAGAAGTTCTCTCTCATCAAGGAAGGGGCTCTTGAGATCATAAAAGTAAAAACAACAAAGAAGGAAGAAGCTGTATTTTCCATTGCCAGCACTGGCCAATCAGATGCAGGGATCTACTGGTGTGAATATAGACCAATCAGCGATCATCGATATTCCTTTTTCAGTGAGAGAGTATACATCAACAGAACAGGTAAGAAGGACATAATACAAACCTTTCAACATTTCACAGATGAAAACCCAGAGATCTGTGGCCAAGCAACATCAGAGTATGGTCAAGACAGCAAAAGTTATTTTTGAGGAAGAACAGACAGTCTCAGAGAGGTCACAACAGTTTGCTTTTGCCCAAGCCTACTGAGAATGGCAAGATTCTGCCCCTCCCCCCACAACTGAGTTAAGTGAGGGCTAATGAATTTGTTTGTTTGCAACTGGGTCTAACAAGGTATATAGTTAAATAGCACACTTACACAAATGTTTGTGTTTCTTTCTATTATTTTCCTACCTCTAGATCTCAGTTTTTCCAAACCCTCCATCGAAATCAGACCCAGGAGACAGCATGCTCTAGGTGTGCATGTTGAGGTCCTGTGTCAGGGGCCAGAGAATGGTCTGACATTCTTCCTACACAAATCAATGGACTTGAGAGCATCACAGAAAACAGGACCAGGGAGTAACACGACTAAGTTCCATGTCCTCAAGATCAGATTGGAGGATGCAGGGAGTTACACCTGTCAGTACCACAAGAGAGAAAATCCCTTTGTGTGGTCAGTGCCAAGTGGGCCTGCAGAGCTGGTTGTGAGAGGTGAGGACCTTGACTTGAAATTTTTCATAGTATAGCCCTTTTAGGTAGGAAAAACTGTACAAAACCTGTTTTGGACCACTGAGAAAGCCTGAGGAGATTGTGAAGAATCTTTGCACATTATTCTGCAAAAAATTTGCATATAGATGTTTTACACAAAACACAACATATTCTATGGGGGAAACAGAACTTTCTGCACCGAAAACAATAGTTCTATGCAAAAAAAAAAAAAAAATCTGCTTAGAAAATGTTGCTTCATGTGCAGAAAATCCTGTATCTGGGCACTTATTCTGTGTAAAAATTTGCAGGTGGTTGATTTACACAGAAAGCAACATTGTTTTTTCTGCACAGCAAACAGATTTTTCTGCACAGAAAATAATATTACTTTGTAGAACCATCATTTTCTCTGCAGAAATTTCATGTACCATACAGAATATCCTGTTTGCTACACAGACAATGCAATTTTCTGTGCATACCATATATGGATTTTATGGAGAATAAATCCTGAATTACAAATAGGTTTCTAAAACTACATAGTTTTCAAGGACTTTCTGGAAGAAACTTGCTAAAATTTCTTCCAAAAAAAAAAAAAGACTGAGTGAAGAATTACATCCCTATCAAAGTCTGACTCTTTGTTGATACCACTTTAACTGTGATAGTTCTATCCTATGGAATCCTGGGATTTGAAGTTTCATGAAGTTCCTATAATTCTCTGACAGAGACTATGATGCTATAGCAGGAAGAGGAAGTGGACTAGACAATTCTAAATTCCTCATAAAACTACAAATCCCAAGATTCCGTATGATAGATCTGTGCCAGTTAAAGTAGTATAAAGCTTCTGTAAAACGGTAATGTGGATCTGAAGCCAGTGTTTAAAACAGTTAAGACAAGTGCTTCGTACTGGGGTTTGTTTCTTTGTACTGTTTCAAAGCAAGCAAGCTAACATATTAAAACAGACAAGAGCAGCAAATAAAACATGTTAAAATTCCAGTAAGGCTCAAAACAAGCCCTACTCTTTCTTGTCTTTCTCACTGTAATTTTCCTTCCTCTAGATGTTAGCCTCTCCAAACCCTCCATCAAGGTGAGATCTACAGAGCAGACCCCTTCAGGCTTCAATGTCACTATTGAATGCCAAGGGCCAGAGATGGATCTGATCTTCTCCTTGTCCAAATCCATGGACCCCATAGCAACACAAGTAGAGGCAAACAGAACTGCATCCTTCCAAGTCTTCATGGTGGAGTTGACAGATGCAGGGCACTATGCCTGTCAGTATCACCACAAAGGAGACCCCTTTGTGTGGTCAGAGCCAAGTGAACCCCTGGAGCTGATTAAGAGAGGTGAGGAATTTTGCTTTCCTTCTGCCTTCTCTTTCCCTGTCCATTTTGTTTATTGATTTTAAATTCAATACTACCTTAAAACATACAATAGTATAATACATTACATATTACACAATATAATATTTTTCTATAACAGTCCCCCTCCCACCCTCCTTCAATCCCTATCAATGGCTTTAAAAGAAATTTTAGTAACCATTATCCAAAATGTGGAATATTTCTCTCACTAGTTTATAGTAAACTAATAGTTTAATTTTCAATCCAAAGGCCCCAATTATCCCACCAGTTTGTTTCATTTGTCCATCATATTTCCCTTCGCTTCCTCTTAAAAAATTGAATCAAATAGATTCTGCCATATAGTGTGTCAATTTTTTATCCCAATATTGTTTATTTTTCCATACCAGTGCTAGTACTGCATGTACCGCTCTTAAGAGAATTTTTATTACATAGTCTTCTGATTTACTCAATCCCAATTTTCTTAAATTCAAAGTTAAGCAGATCTCTTTATTAAACTGGAGGTTTCTTCCCATTGTTTTATTTATCTCTTGGATAATTTCCAACCAAAAATTTTGTAGATAGTAACACTCCCACCAGATGTGAATATATATGTCCCTTTTTGCCCATATCCATGCCAGCAATTTGATGAAAGATTTTCTATTTATCATTGAGATCTGATGTGGAGTTTTGTACAACTTACTAATTAACTTTATGTGCTGTTCTCTAACCTTTATATTTTTTACTTTATTTATCTGAGAGGTCCAAAGTGTTATTTCTTCTGTATTTATCCTCAGATCCTTCTCCCAAATTCCATGAAGACTTTATTCTAAATTGTTTCTCCAAAAGAAGCTTATATACTATCCCTGTTAACCCTTTTTATCCTCTAATCTTCCTTTTCAAAATTTCCTCAAATTGTGACAGGTTATCACCTATCCCTTTTATTTCTTGCAAACCTCTTCCTATTGCCATTAAATGCAGGCAATATTTTTTGCCAATTAATTGAGTTAATTTTTCAATCCCAGTCAGTTTCCCTGTTTCTTCAAATAAATTGCCTATAATTCGATATCCTTTATCTTTTATTTCCTTAATAACTCTTCCTAACTCATGATTTCTACTTTTTTTAAAACATTCTATCAGATGCCATTCTAAATTTTCTATTTTTATATTTTTAGACCATTTATTCCTTAGATATAGTATAGATTGGAAGGGCCCCATCTTCACATCTAAGTCCTTCCTGCTCATTGGTTTTACTTGAAATATAAATATATAATTCGTATTATTCACATACATTTCAATTCTAACCCATTTTTCCTCTTTATATTCAGAATATAATATTTTAATAAATCGAGAAGCCTCAAATTATAATTCTAAAGAAGGGACTCCCCAGCCTCCTTTCTCTTGATGCAAGGAGTGTCAAATAGTGTTTTGGAAATTCTAGAGTTTTTTCTGTAGTAATCCAATCCTTAATACTCTTATTCCATTTTCTAATTACCCTTAAGGGGATTATTTCTGAAATTGTTTGGAAACGAAACAATAATTTTGAGAGCAACGTCATTTTAAAGACTCTTATTCTGGTGAGAATATTCCATTTTTTATGAAACCATTTAGATATCTAATTAGATTTTTTCCCCCAGACCTGATTATAATTACCTTGTATCATGTTATTAACATTAGTCATTATGTATACCCCCAAATACTTCATTTTCTTAACTCCTAATTTTAATTTAATTTTATTTTATTTATTATCACATCTCTGGGTTTGTTTGTGTGTTTGTTTGTTTTGCTTTCCAGACAATACTCTTGCGGGCTCTTTCAAAATCCTGAATAATTAGTTCAATATCGTAATTCTTCCATTAAGATATCAATACATCATTTATTTCAGGACATTTAATTTCTTCTGAGTACTCTTTAAGTTATATATATTTTTCTCCTCTGGAAGTTTTGGGAGTCAACCAACCTTTCCTGCATAAGCACTGTTGTTTTTTTTTCAAAGAGTTCAGCTCCAATTCATTCTGAACTGCTTTTTTCCAGGTTTCTTCTGTTCTGACCTCTCTTATTTCATTCACCCATTGTTTAACAGTCCCATCCAAACTATGAAAAGCATTCAGAAGTTTGCCTAACTTTTGATATTAGTGGAGGGACTTAATGATTCAGCTCTGGTCTCCACTTTCTGTTGCTTTCACTTTGAAGCAACTGTAGCAACATAGTGTTCTTTCAAACATGATCAGTAAGTACCAAACGAAGCCTAAAGATAACCCTGGCAGTTCAATCTTCCTTGAAGGGGACAGTTTTATAGGGTAATTTCAGTTAATTTATTTCTTTAGTTCTTACAGGGACAGAAAGCTTTTGGAGGTGACTATCCCTCCCAAGGTGCATGTACAATCCCCCTCAATCTTTCATCATATGTTTGGTTCTCCATACCTTGTACCATCCTTGTTGCTTTTTCTCCGAATGTGTCTATATCCTTCTTAAGATGAGACAACTCTGAATGTAGTTCTCCAGAACTGAATGTAGTTCTCCAGAACTGAATGTAGTTCTCCAGAACAGGGCTGTTTTAGCTCCATCATGGGGAGGGACCTTTATTCAAAATTTGAATTGATCAGTCCCTTATATTTTTTGAAAGAAACTCTCACTGGAAACTGATGAGGGATGTGGTTGTCATTTTCAGTGAATGGCTGAAAATGAGTATCCTGTCTCTCAGATGTTTGCAGTGGATGATGTTGGCCATTTGAGCAGCACTTGTTTTTACAAAACAATGAGGAGGGGAAATGCAATGAGTGGGGTAGATGAGACCCCTTGGAGTCCTTTGGGGGACTGATGTGGCTCTCAAGATTTAGAAATCTCCCCTCCAGTCATAGGCTCTAATCTGTGTTCTTCAGTTCACAAAATGCAAAAAAGAGGATTGCCTCTCAGAGAGTAGAAGCTGCCAAAGATGTATTGGAAAGAGACTATATTCCTCATCGTGCTTTGAACGTTTTCATAATGTACGTTTGGCTTTTTTTTTTTTTACATACAATAATGAAATTGAATAAATAAAGGCTGAAAACTGGGACATGTTACCCTGATTTCTGGGGTCCCTTGGGGGACACCTCAATGTGCTCCAAATAATGGGGAATGGGAATTAGACAGAGCACAAGCTGTAGCACTACAAGAGGCAGGGTAACCTAGCAAGATCTTTTAAATCCAATTTTTACGGGGTCAGGCCAAGCCAAAAACCAAGCAAAATTGTCTAATAAAATGATTTTATTTAGGGGAATTCACTCATGCATGCACACAAGATACACACAATCACACATTCACACAAGAACTAGCTGAAAGAGAAAGAGAAGAAAAATTATAGAGAGGCTGAGGGATTTGGGGGGATTTATAATTACCAGTCCAGAAGTGTAGTGAAGAGCAGAAATGTATTTTGGCTTAGGTAGGACCTAAGAGCAGTTCTCATTCAGGAGCCAGACGGGCAGGTTGATCTTCAAGAGACTGCACTGGGCCTCCTCAAAGCAGGGGTATTTGTACCCTGAAAATGGCTTGTGGCTGTGAAGGTTCCAGATGCAAGACAAAGGGAACCTGTTGTGGACAATGAGTTTTTCGCCTGTTGATGGGCTTAGTGCTTTGATTGACAAAGACATGATGAATGTTGTAATAGCTGTCTATTATGGGTGCTGTGAGGACAGAGGAAAGAATCCAGGTGTACAAGGGATGGATATCTGTCAATCAGTGTCCTGGTAGGCTCCTCACAGTTGGATTCCCTGGAAAATTCCAGCTTCTATTTAAGCCTATTATCCACAGGAATGGTGTGTATTTGCCTGACAATTGACTCAGTCTTACCTGGAGGAATTTTGGAGTTGACCTATGCTTCTTACATCTACAGTCAAATTCTTTCCCTCCCTCGGATTGACCTCTCTGTCACCTTCTCAGGCTTGAATTTGATATCAGAGTCAATAAAATGTGTTGCCAATTACATATGATGCCAATTAGGTATGGTGTCCATCCAAACCATACTGATATTGGGGACCCTCAAAGCGAGGCCTTACAGACATGTGTTACGAAAACACCGTTCCGAATGTGTCAAGATGGTAAAAGTTATTAATAAGGAAGAAGAGACAAGCTAGGAGAGGTTGCAGCAGCTGGCTTTTGCCTGAGTCTAGTGGGAAGGGCAAGACTGTACCCCTCCTTTCCTCTTTGCCCCTCTTGAGATAACCAAGTACAAACTGCTTATGCACTTAGAATTCAGTTTGCAGCAATTGATGTAAGCTGAGGAGGAAGGAGGAAAGTGGGAGAAGGAAAGAGAAGCTGACACATTTTAAGAACAGCTGAAAAAATGGCATGACAGGGGATTAATCAGGAGTATTCTTGTCAATTTGGGACGGTTGGAAAGTATGCCATTAGCAAGACTGTAACTCATATCAATCTTTATTTTGCAGACAGATTTACCGTAATTATGTGGGCGAGTATTGCTGCAGGCCTTCTCCTTCTGCTTTTTTTCCTACTGTTGTTGACATTCAAACTTTGCAGAAAAAGGAGGAAAGGTATGTGGACCTCTTATCAGCTGCTTTATACTGAATGAGACTAAAGCAAGCAGAACTGAAGCAGTCTTACATGGGAGCTGGGTTTCACAGGGAAGATATTTGATTAAGAGCACTGCATTGTACTAATTGGTCACTGGTCAAATCTTTTGAATACTGCCGGAAAGAGATGTGTCTTTAAAAAAAATTAAAGAGGGGTTTTTTTTGTGGGGTTTTTTTGGGGATTGCTTTGTTTTTTGTTTTTTGCCCTTACAGTTGCAAGGAGAGGCTTGAATTAAAGTGTGTAGGAAAAGCTTTATAAAGTCTAAAAAGCTGAGGAAGAGCTGTTGTGATCTCAGCAAAGGTGCTGCAGAGCTCTGTGTAGCTGCTTGCTCTTCCCATGTTTCACAGAAGCAGAATTCTGGAAAATAAATCCTGTAATGAACTTTAGGATACTCTTTTTTTTTTCATTCTCATTGAGTTGCAGTGCCATCTATGTATAATTTTCAGTGTGGATTCTTTTACAGTTGGGGATTTCAGCTTCAATGGAGCTAAACAATACATTCTAGACCACTATTTCTCTGAGATTTCTTTTTTGATATCAGATTCCCAGGCTGTTCTAGCCCCTGACTGAACTTGAAACTCTTCTTCAATTAACCAGCTATAAAGTTGCGGTTGTATTTCTTCAAGGCATTTCCCAATTATGGAGACCGTAAAGTGAACCTATTACAGGGTTTTCTTAGCATGATTTGTTCAGAGGGAGGTTGTCTTTGCCTTCCTCTGAGGCTGAGACAGTGTGATTTGCCCAAGCTCAGCCAATGGGTTGCCATGATTGAGCAGGGATTCTAACCCTGGTTTCCAGAACTGTAGTCCGACATTCAAACCACTACACCATACTGGGCCCCCCAGCTATAAAGATGTGTCATTAAACCTTTAGTGTTGGATTTCCCTGCAACACAGACCGTTTCAAGTTTTGTGAGAGCCTTCTAATTTCTTGGAATTTTAATTAAATTTTTCACCACACAAATACTTGTTCTATAAGTAGTTAATAAGTTGTAACAGCTTGCATTCTTAGCTTTAATTCTTCCCTACTTGTAGCTTTACTATGTTGATTCATCTTCATTGATGTCAGTTGCAGCAGAGAGATATGGGTGTGAGGGGGTTGTTTAGAATAGGGATGTGGCTTATATGAGTCGCAAGAAATGTTTTTCAGTCTTTATTTATTTCATTCCTGTATGGAAGAACAAATTACATCTCTGATTTTTCTCCTTGTTCCATGAGAATATGAAGGTTTATGCGGAATTTTTATACTTCAGGTCTGCATTTGGGGATATTCATTGCATTAAAAGATGCTTGTTTTTTCCACACAGAAAATGTGTTTGAGGGCACTTTGCAAAACAAAACAAAAGAAAACAAAAAACCCCACTGATTCCTGCCAAAGAAAATGTGTTTCTCATGCTGAAGGGGAAAAATTGCACAGAAACCAGTGTAGTTCATGTGTTTTGCGTATTATATACAAAATACATAGGCTAGTATCCTGCTTAGTATGTTGTAAACTGGACTAGCATGTTGTAAACTGGACTTAGAATTCTGTAAATTTTTGAATTCACTTTTAGGGTCATCACACTATTTCAGTGATTGAAAGTGCCCCGAAAACCTACCTTTTCAGAAGCGCAGCCTTGCCAACAGAAGGATTTCCAAAGTTCTGGAGAGCAAGGCAGTGTGTGATGATGCCTCCAGTCTTCCCCAGCAGTGAATCCAGGAGAGGGCTCTAGGCATCATCCTATACTGCCCTGATCTCCAGCACCTTGGAAATCCTTCTGTTGCTGGCCTTGTATTGTTGAAATGGTAGGGTTTGTTGGATGAGCATCAGAAGAGGTCTGTTATGTATCCCAATGGGGGATCTTGGCCACAATATTTTACACAAAATACAAAATATACAAAATAGAGGGGAGTGTTTTGGGGTAGAAATACACAAAATATTTCACATTTTGTATATTCCCACTTCGAAACACCTATTCTGCACAGAAAAGCCACATGGAATTTTTGAAACAAATTATCCTGAGTGAATTCCTAAGTGCAAAGAATCTTGTGGCTCTTCTCCTTTTCCTCAGTGGAGTATCTTGCATGTTGAGACACTCCTTTTTAATTGAAAGTGCAAATATTAAGAAGCAGTCTATACATCTGTAGTGCAGAACGTCTTGGTAGACAATTGCTGTAGTGTAGGTAATGTGCAACCCAACAGATAAGAAGCAAGAAGTTTTATGCACCAAGACAAGCTCCCTAGCAGTAGAAACTATTGTTGTATCTAGGAAGAGGATGGGTGAAGAATCACATGGGGTCTTTCTGATTTGCAGGCTCTACTTCTGAAGGACCAAAGCAACCAGTGACCATGGTAAGAGACATTCTTTTAAAAATAAACAACTCTAATTATAACTGCAAGCCTCCTGTCAAAATTTGATCCGTAGATCTTAACCCCTGAACTTATAAAATACAAGTCAATAGGTCAGATTGGTTTCATTTTTAAAATTTTCTAGACCCTAAAGTTTGAATAGCAAACCAGACAAGAAAAGTTTGGAGAACAAGTTTGAAGAAAGTAATAGTGGTATTATAGGAGGCCATTCCAGGCTTAGGTCACAGGAGATCTTTGGATGGCGAAAAGTAGTGCATATATACAAGGTAACAGGATTGAATGCATTGGGATGTAAGAGCAAAGAGATGGGAAATGAAGCCATGGAGGGTCTTGAAGGTAGAGAAGCTTGTGCAGAATCTGAAAGCAGATTAAGAAATCAGTGTAGGCAGTTAAGTAGGGGCATCATGTAGTCATGAATATAGATTTGCTTCTCCATAAAAAAAATCAGTCTACTGAGAATGGGAGCAGAGATAAGGTAAATGACCAACCATTAGTGGTTGTTAACTTCCAGTTTGAATAACCTGTTGTTGATTTAGTGATTTAGAGCACCTTCTCCAGCCTGGTGGCCTTCAGATGTGTTGCACAACATAATCCATAATCCACAGTCAGCACGATAGGGGTTGTCACCTGACACACTGGAGATCATCAGAATGGGAGGGCTGCTGTCAAGCACTTTTGTGTTTTCCACTGAAACATCACTGGAGCAAGTGGTGATAGGTTCACTCACTAAATCTCTTTTCTCTCCCCCTTTGTAGCCCCTAGAGACAGTAGCTGAAGCAGACCCCAGTGAAGTTTCCTATGCTGTCCTGAACCCACAGTCACTGAAGATCAAACGGGTAGCTGATCCTGAGATAGTCTCTGAACCTTGTGTCTACGCATCTGTGGCCAACGACAGAACCAGGAAGAACCCATAGGCAGCATTTCTCAAGAATGGTGAACACTATTGGAACATTCTTCTAGATGCTGGGGACAAACATCTTCAGTCACTGCTTACTTTCTCCACACATTAGTATGCCATCTGAGATGCTGGTATACACTTGGGTTCCAGTGGCTGATGAGAGGTCCCCTCCTCTATGCCCCACTATTGCTCTGGCCACTGAGAGAGAGAAGAGCAGCCACACTGAACCTTGGCCCAGTGGCTAGTGAAAGACCCTCCCTCCATGGTCCAACTGCTACTGCCATGGCTGCTGAGGGAGAGAAGAGCAGACAAGCACACCTTCACTGCACCTTGGCTCAGTGGATGGCAAGGGGCCCTCCCTTCATGTTCCAATTGCTATTTCTGTGGCCTCCGAGGGACAGAAGAGCGGCCAGTATCTGCTGGACTTAATCACCTTCTCCACTGGCACCCACTTTTTCCTCATTTGTCCTGTCTTATTCGGATTGTAAGCCCAAGGGAAGGGAGCCTGTCAAATGAATAGTTTGTAAGCTACCTGGGAGCCTTTTTTGGGGCTGAAAAATAGGATGTAAATACTCTAAATAAATAAACAGGTATACATCTTAAGGCAAATTCACACAAGCAGGTTCCATTTATTTCTCCACACAGACCCTTTTTGCACCTTACCTTCGTCGCGGCGGTGGGGGCCGGTGCTCGCACGAGCAGCCATTTGCGCGAGCCGCTCACATCAGCCCTTCTACCTCCCACAGCTGTTTGCTGGTTGCACGAGCGTCGCACGAACGCCCCTCCGCTTCCTTCCGCAGTGCAGTCTGGGAGCTGTAGGCTGCGCTGGGGGAGGAAGCGCGACTGGCCCGCTCGTCCGACACACTGTACGCAGGTAAGTGTGCAAGGGACCTGGGAGCATTGCGCGACCACACAGTATTTTCAGCTCGCAGCTGAAAATAATAAAATGCGTGCGCATCCCGCTTTAGGCTCGTGAGCGTCGCGTGAATGGGAGTGCGTCGTACGGACCGATGCTCCCATTCACGCGATACTCAAGGGGCCCTCGCGCTACAGAAACTGCGTGCGAAAAGGGCCACAGTCAGGACTATTCAAAATAAGCGTCCTTGACATGGCATACCCATACAGATGATGAATATCTTATAAAGTGTTTCTGTGGACAGAATGCAATTAATCTCATCCATATGTGGACTTGTTTTAAGCAATGTTTTTGCAGCCATTTGGCTTGCTACTAAGAACACTATCCTAGATGGGAGGAATAATAATAACAACAACAACAGTCAGTAACAGCAAAGTTATTACAAGGAGATTAATGAATATTTTCATTTCATTACAGATATGTGATTAGCTTGTTGTTGGACAGTTCAGGAAAACATCCAATGCCTTTCGTAATTTCAAAAGTGTAGTCTGTGCACTTTCAAGCTTAAGAGTATGTCTAGGGGCCAGGCTTAAACCGCTTCATCTCCCATTTTAGAAATTAAGCAGCGATGTGAATTAGAAGGATTCCCATAAGTGTGGTGGGCAGTGGGGATAATGAATAAAAGGAAGGCAGGTGGAGTCAGCACCAGATCTCCTAATTCTTATGCACGCTATATAAATGATGGTCAAGATCCTGCACCGTGCACATAGCCACAATGTTGTGACTATGGTTGGTTTTATATCATTTATAACGTTTCTGCCCCTTAGGCCCGCCTTCACAGCATTCCCTTAGCTGTGATTGGCTGCCTTCAGCCAGACTTGCCCAGCTGCTCCCTTCACAGCTGGGAATTGCCACTGGATATGCCATGAAAAGGGCAACACCATGCAGATATTTTCAAAAATACCCCAATAGCGTTAGCCACAGATAGAGCAACCAACAAGAACATTTCCTGCCTCCCTTTTCCCCCTCTGAAGCTGTTCTGCAGCAACTGTGGGTTCTGAGAGCTGTTTCCTTCTTCTCCATTATGTAGCTGAAACTGGAAAAAGGGAAATATTGTTTTGGGCATTGCAAGCTCATGACCTAATGCAACAGTTACTGTCAAATCATAGAGAAAGTGTACCTGATGAAGAAGAATCATATCATCACCAATCATAGCTCTCATCTACACTGTAGCTTTTGTCTGAGAAGGCAAAGTCAAGAGCAAACAGGGCACTGAGGGCTAAAGAAAAATTCACACCATGGAATTTTCTTTCAGCATCCTCTTTGCAGGTTGGTATTATGAAAAAAAGGAAAGTATTTATGCCACCAGTGGGCATGCAATGGAAGAATGGCAGGATTAAAGACCCAGTATTTTGGGATCAAGTGTGGTGTACTGCAGTAATGTACTTATGTACTTAAGTCTGTATTTAAGTCAAGTCTCAAGTCTAGGAGTCGACTTTAATAGAAAAAAAGGAGGGGGTGGTGATGTGTGAGGAGGTTAAATTTCAATAACTAGAAAATCAAAGCCCCATCCTGACATTCCCTTTCTCATCTTGCCTCAACAATGGTTCAACCAGACTTTAAACCCATCTTTAAGCCAGAGTTTAAAACTTTAACAGAGTGCAGCATACAGCTTCCTCTTGAGTAAGCAGGATTTGCTCCAACCCCTAAACCATGCAAGGGCAGGGATCATCGTCGAAAAGGAAGCTACACCCCACTGTCTCATGGCTGGCAGAGTCAGCATAACTATCCCAGTTGCATCCTCGCAAATAAGTAGAGCTACACAGAAGAAGTGTAACTGACCATTTCCATTCACATAGAAAGGAAGGAGAGAAAAAAAGAGGAAGACACTTTTCCCTTTTTCCAAAGGGGAGACCATGGGAAGACAGAACATAGCAAATTACTTGTGAGGGAAATAGCTGATAACACTCATGAAACAATTTAACACAGGATCGGCTGAAGCATCAAGCATTTATTTTAAAAAAAATACGTTTCTGCAGACACGGGTGCTCTCTAGAGAGAAGGACACCCTCCCACAAAACAACACACATTTTATCCCCTACGCCAGCTTCACTCCCCTTGGGCAGGACCCAAAAGTTACAACCCTATCAGAGTCACCTAAGAAGTTACATACCCCCTTCACCATATTTACAACATATATGATCATGCCCATAATCACACTTTTACCTCGTGCTTTCTTAATTCTCATTTGCTATTTCAAAATGCCCATCAACCAGATTCTAACCTCCCATTTTGCTAAACAAGGCCAAATTCTTGTCTTGTTTTTTTTCTTTATCAGCTTAGTTACCCCTTTCAGCTTTTGCTGACCTTTAGTCTGCGTA
>CAOLHI010006356.1:0-34332 GCA_948474755.1 Ctenosaura bakeri
CAAGGCGGGATGGAAGTCTGGAGCAATCCGAGGAGGATCTCGGAATAGGGGGGTTTTATAGGGTGAATTGTGACCGCAGGCCATACCTTACTTGGTGAGAACAATGCGTTTTAGGAGCGGGACAAAGCTTTGGAAAGGTCAGGTTTTAGCATGATTGACTTAGAGCCAAATTAACAATAGTGTAGAGAGCATGCAAATATGGAGCGCTTAGTACAGCTTTGTGAGGCTGCCTGCGCGGGGCAGGGAGCCTTTGTTAGTATCGCGCATAAGCAATGAGGTGTTTGCTGGAGAGATCCCTGAAGCGACGAACCAGCTGTATCTGGCCTGCCTGGGTGGAGAAAGGAATGTCCAGCAATTATCGGCCGTGCCTGTTTACGTGCTTGTCCGGAGGCCTTGCAAACACGTGGAGCAGGGTGGCAGAGGAAAGCTGAATGGTTTGGTATCAAAATGATATCAAGTGCTATCTCTGGGTAGGCCTGAACCGCAGTAACACTTCCTTGATTGAGTCTCTCCATCTGTAATGCAGCCTTCCTTTTTTCCTACTGCTTTCTACCTTACCAAGCATTGTTGTTTTTCTAGTGAGTCATGTCTTTTCTTGATATATCCAAAGTATGACAGTCTTAATTTGGCTCCAAAGGAGAGTTCAAGCTTGATTTGTTATTGGACCCATTTATTTGTCTTTTTAGCAGCTCACATAGAACTCTTCTCCAGCTCCAGATTTTGAAGAATTGATTTTCTTCCTATAGCTTTTTTTCACTGTTCAGCTTTCACAACCATAATACATAGAAACTGGAAATACGATGGTATGGGCAATCCTAACCTTAGTATTTAATGATATATCTTTGCACTTCAGGATCCCATCTAGTTCCTTCATAGCTGCCCATCCAAGTTCTAATCTTCTGATTTCTTGACTGAAATTTCCATTCTCATTATTGACTGAGCAAAGTAGAGAAAACCTTGAAAATTTTTAATGTCTTCATCATCTGATTTAAAGTTATGTAAATCATCTGTGGTTCTTCTTCTTCTTCTTCTTCTTCCATCATCATCATTATTTTAATGTTCAGCTGTAAGCTTTTGCTATTTCTTCTGGTTGTGTGATGTCATCAGAGTATCTTCAATTGCTGATGTTCCCCCAATGTTCATGCTTCCTTCCTCCGAGTCTAATCCTACTTTATGAGTGATACATTCAGCATACAAGTTAAACAGATAGGGTGATAAAATGCAATCTTGCCTGACCCCCTGGCCAATTGGAAACCATTCCGTTCTCCATATTCTCCATATCCTAACAGTAGCCTCTTGTCCTGTGTAGGGGTTGTAGCAGAACAGAGATAGAGACCCACGGATTTAAAGAAAATTGTTTATTGTCCCAGTGGGATCATTCTCAAAAGACTGAGCCCCGCCCCTTCATATTCACAGCAATTTATACATTTCCAGTGCAATCATCACATGTTCAGGAAAGGAAACTGATGTGTCACTCGAAGTGTCAGTTTCGTTTTCCCCTCATACAATAAGCAATGAGCTGTTCTTCTTGGCTGGGATATGTTTCAACTTATTGTAACAATTCTACAGCAAGAGAGAGCAAAACATTCTTAACAATTCGGCTTACAGAGTTCTATTGTTTTCTTCAAGCATAGAGAAAGACTGCATGCATCTGCAAAGACAATTTACTGCTTTTCCCACACCTAGTGGTCATCTAGCCTGACCCACATTAGGGTTACATATCAATGCGATCAAGTGTTGTGGTACACCCATTTCTTTAAGTGCAATCCAGATTTTTTTCATGATCTACATTGGGGGTTCTTAAGCTTTTTACTCCATGACCCCCTTTACAGTTATAAGAGGCTGTTTTGGCCCCTGCTGTATGTCACACACCCCACGTTCTACCATATGCCTTTTTCTCCCTCTCTCTCACAAGCTCTTGTGCCACATGCACCCTCTTTCTTAATGCTGAATTCTCAAGTTCTCCGCCTTCTCTCTTCATTTCTCTTCCACCCCACCCCAGAAACTGCCTAGTGGTTGCTAAAGAGCATACACCTGCTGCATCAATGACAGAATGTTCAGAGAAGCTGAGTGGGAAAAGCATTAAAAAAAAGATGATTTTTATTATGTCTGAGACTGGAGGAAGGCATAATATGGGAAGATGCTTAGTGTTTCTCTTTTGCAGAGACCAGTCAATCCTCAGTGGTACACACAGACAAACACACACACACAGAGGCTTGCCCTTCTTTTTCACATTTGCTGTACTTGCAAGCTGAGTTTTCTTGCACCTTTCTTGAGCAACTGTTTTGCCTTCCTTAGGGTTCTGCACCACAGTTTGAGAACCACTGATATATATAATCAAAGCCTTTGCTATAATCTGATTTTTTCCCCTGAAATTCTGCTGAAATCTATTGAACTTTTTTTTTTTTTTTTTTAAGTCTTAGAACCTATCCCTATCCTTTCTGTGTTATTTCTGCCTTTGACCTAAAAGTTCCTGTTAAAGAAATAATATCCAGGAACACATCTGTTTCATTAACTGTGTTGTACCTATATTAGCAATGCATTTGTTAAGTTTTAAAATAAGCTATAGAAATGAGAAAGTCTAAACATAACAACATTAAATGTCTGGACAAAGCAGGAGTTCCAATCATTAAAAGAAAAAAAGGAGATATTAAATGTACAAATCACAGATGAGGAAATCAAGCAGATACTAAACAGATCAAGGCAGGGATGAGTAAAAGAACTACTGTGGGCTCCCAGTGACCAATTTTTAAAAAATATCCTCAGATGTTGAAGGGGCAGAGGGAATCACTCCATGTCTTTAACCTACTCAGAACTATTTTAAGCATGGGAGAGGTTTTATTTTACCAACAGAAAGTGACTGAGAAGTTAACTTGGCTTCTGGGCTGTGGTAAATAACTCAGAGGAAAAGAAAACTCACAAAGAAATTAGGCATAGGATCAAATGAATCACATTTATTATAAGTTCTTCTGCAGAAGAGGGTGCCCATAAAAGAGGACCCCCCCTACGTTGAATACCTTACGTTTTATTCCCTATCCCGACGCAAGTTTTCCCTCCCCTGTGACCCCATTGGTTAGGGTGACAGAGGTTACAACCCTATCAGAATCGCCTAAGAAGTGACATGCCCCCTTCCCCATATTTACAACATATATGATCATGCCCATAATCACGCTTTTACCTCGTGCTTTCTTAATTCTCATTTGCTATTTCAAAATGCCCATCAACCAGATTCTAACCTCTCATTTTGCTAAACAATGCAAAATTCTTGTCTTGTTTTTCTTTATCAACTTTGTTACCCCTTTCAGCGTTTGCTGACCTTCAGTCTGCCTAAGCAGGTGCCTTCAAACAAAAGTACATACATCCCACTGTTGAATCCTTATCTCTATCTGTCTGGTTCTTTTTGCTCAAGGCCTCCTTCAGCTGCCAGTTTCTAAAATTATGCTTCTTTAGACTCCATTGTATTTCAAAAGCTCACATACTAAAGTATATGTGTGTAAATATATTTAAAATGTGTTATAATCTATAAGCTAATACATATGTTAATAATACTTGTTAATAATACTGCAAAACTAAAATGTATCTCTCTCAGAGCCTCCTTTTGTTTTTTATTAGTGTTTTTAGCTTTTGCATTCTTCAAACTGTTGCAACAACCTTATACTCTTCTCCCTCAAATTATTTACAGGAAGTTCTGTGTTTGCTTTTATTATCATCATCTTTTGCCCTGCTACCTTTCCCGGGGGTACCTTACTAGGATCAGTGGGCATAGATACTACTTGCATTCCTTTGACCACATGTGTTATCAGCTGTATGAAACATGGGATTAAACATGGTAAAAATATTAAACCTCCTACAGCACACACTATGAAAAACCCCACCTTTTTCCACCACTCTCCTTTAAATAAACTTGTCCACCAGTCATTATCTAGAATTGATTTCCATGTTTGTACTGGTACATGAGCTAATTTTCTAATATTCTGGCTGATTCCCTTTATTACTTTTCCATTATCATCTATTTTCAAACAACAATTTGTTATATTTAATTTTCCACACACACCTCCTTCTTCTGCCAGCAAATAATCTAAGACCAATCTATGTTGATAGATTGCTTCCCTCATTTGAGTAATTTGAGTTGCTACTAAATCTAAAGCTGTGGCTGTTTGGTTGGTTATAATTTCTACCACAGCTTGCAAGCGTATCAGTCTGTTCAACATATATATTGGGGTTCTGTATCCCCAGGACCCATCTTGTGCCCATGTAGCTGGTCCATATGTTGCAATAATTCTTTCAGGAGGCCAATCATCTTTTCCCCATTTTTGATTCCCTCCTAGGTCTAATCCTTTACCTACATTCCTTTTATTCCTCCTTAAGTCATCATAGAGGGGAATTCCTAAGTCTTGTTCTATGTCTTCTTCCAAAAAGAAAAATTCTGGCCTTATTACCCCTACATAACAGGTACCTGTCCAATTTTTAGGTAATATTGTGTAAGCTGTTTTTCCACATATCCAGTAGTGTCCTTTTAAGGCCCTATTGTCTTCTTTCCACAATTCCCTTTTTCTACTTCTGTAAGGGTAATATTTGGTATCTCTGTATCCCAGGGGTCAAATTCTGAATCAAAATCCCACTCAGACTCAGACTCAACACACCAGAGACAATTTTGTTCATGCAGATTATTCAATTGTGGGGGATCCTCTATGACTTGATTCTGCCAACCGTTCTGGTAATCAGTTATCTCTGGACCTGTGTATTCTGGAGCTAACTCATACACTTCTACTGGTCTGGCTCCCCTCTTTCTCAGAAAAAACCAAAGACCCCAAATTTCATGCTGCTCCTGCTTACTCTCTATTTTCCAGAATCTCACTATCTCCCCTGTTCCTGGTCTAGGTAGATCCAAATCTCCCTTTTCAATTTTTATTTGTATATCCCCGCATAATTCCCCTTCATATGTAGGAGAGGTTCCTGGACCGGTGGTCCAAGTATCTAGCAGTGGTCTACTTATATTATAAAACCTCTCTTTTGGGTCCCAATCCTCGTTGTTATCCACTCCAGGATCCCACCCTAGAACCAAACCAGAATTGTTATAATTCATTTATTCTTGGAAAAGACTAAAGATAATGGATCCTTTCCTTGCTTCACAGTCCAGGTTCCTCCAGGTGGGTCCACTGGTCCCTTGACTCTGGAACAATGCGTCCAACCCTTCTCGGCTGTTCGGATCACTGTTTCTGTGGTCAGAAGCACTTGGTACGGACCCTCCCACGAAGGGTGGAGCTTAATCTCTTTCCAGATCTTTACCAGGATCCAGTCACCGGGCTTTAGCTTGTGGATTGGGAACTCCAAAGGTGGTGTTTGAGCCAGCACGCCTCTTGTCCTCAGCTCTGAAAGAGAAGTAGACACTGCCAGTATATAGTTCTTTAAATACAAGTCTTTGGTTTCAAAGGTAGGAATCTCTCCTTTTCCTCCCAGATATGGTAATCCAAACAGCATCTCATAAGGGGATATTCCAAGATCCTTTCTGGGGGCAGTCCTGACTCTTAGTAAGGCAATGGGCAAGCATTTGGTCCATGGCAGCCTGTCTCTATCATTAACTTTGAAATCTGTGTCTTTAGAGTCTGATTCATTCTCTCCACTTTTCCAGAAGACTGTGGATGCCATGGAGTGTGAAATTTCCAATTTATTCCCAATGCCTGTATCAGTCCCTGTAGTACTTGAGAGGTGAAATGACTTCCTTGATCTGAATTTATACTTTCAACCCATCCATATCTGGGTATAATTTGCTCCAGAAGCACTTTGGTCACCCCTGCAGCAGTGGCTGATGCCATAGGAAAGGCTTCTACCCATCCTGTTAGATGATCCACTATAACTAATAGGTATTTCAGCCTCTGTACTGGGGGAAGTTCTGTGTAGTCTATTTGTATACTCTGGAAAGGTCTGAGTGCCAATTCCCTCCCTCCTAATTGATGTTTTCGCATTACCTTCTTGTTCACTTTCTGACAAGTTATGCATCTATCACAAATTTGTTTCGCTACAGTATATATACCTATGTATCCATAATGTTGTAGTAAAGTATCACATAGTGCCTGTGTACCCCAATGACTTCCCTGATGCAAAGTGGCCAAAGGCTCCCTTGCCACTTCTTTATTGATCATTTGCCTCCCATCTGGGAGAACCCACTTTCCCTCCTGTGTTTTTATGGCCCCTATTCGAGTCATTTTGTCTTCTTCACTCTTGCTGAATACAGGGACCACCAAGGGGGGTTTGAGTGAAGGTATCAACACTCTCATATGTATTTTCTCTTGTAAAGCTGCTTCTCTTGCAGCCTCATCTGCTAACCGGTTCCCTATAGCCTCTGGAGAGTTTCCTCGTTGGTGTCCAGGGATATGAACTACAGATATCTCCAGAGGGGATTGTAGTTCATCTAGTACTTGAATAATTAATTGCTCATGTGCCAATTCTTTTCCTCTACTGTTAATTAGTCCCCTTTCTTTCCAAATTTTTCCAAATGTGTGCACCACCCCAAAGGCATATTGGGAATCCGTGTATATCGTTCCCTTTTTATTTTTCATAATTTGCAAGGCCTGCTTTAGTGCATACAACTCAGATGTTTGTGCTGACCATGAATCTGGTAGTCTCTCAGCTTCTAAGATCTCCTGTGTGATTCCATCAATCACTGCATATCCACTGTGTCTCTTTCCTTGTATACACCTGGAAGATCCATCTATAAACAATCTCATCCCCTCAGGAAGGGGAGAGTCTCCCAGATCAGGTCTTATTTTAGTTTGATATTCAATGATGTCTAAACAATCATGGATAGGATCAGTTTGTTCCTCTCCTTTCCACAGAAATTCAGCTGGATTCACACAGGAGTCTGTAGTTAGCACCAGATCATCTTTTTCCAGTAATATAGCCTCATATTTAAGAATTCTTGGATCTGTTAACCACCTTTTTCCCTTCTGTGTTAAGATGGTCCTGACTGAATGTGGAGTGCTCACTATCAAAGCTCCCCCAAATGTCAATTTTCTACTTTCCTCCACTAACATTGCTGTAGCTGCTACAGATTGTACGCATGTAGGCCAGCCTCGGGATACAGGATCTAACAATTTTGATAAGTAAGCCACTGGATGTTTTTTTCCTCCCCAGGTTTGAGTTAACACTCCCAAGGCTGCCCCCGCATCTGTTGTAACAAACAGATGAAAGGGCTTATCCAGGGAGGGGAGTGCCAACACTGGGACATGAATTAAGGCATCCTTTAATTCCTGAACTTGTTTCACTTCTTCTGATGACCACTTGGGGATTTCAAGGTCTTCTACAAGTTTGGCATACAAAAATTTAGTTTTTAGGGCATAATTTTCTATCCACAGTCTACAATATCCCAGCATCCCCAAAAACTTTCTTATTTCCCTTTTTGATTTTGGGAGAGGAAGATCAACAATTCCTTTTATCCTTTCTGGGTTTATTCTTCTCTGTCCTTCACTAATTAAGTGTCCTAAATATTTCACCTCCCTTTCCACAAACTGCAATTTACTTCTTGATACTCTCAGTCCCTGTTCTCCCAGGAAATTTAAAAGGGCTATTGTGGCTTCAGTTACTTTTTGTTTCTTGATCCCAGTTATCAAAAGGTCATCCACATACTGTAATAGAACAATTCCCTGGGAACTGGGAATTTTTCCAAAACCTGCTCTAATACCTGCCCAAATAAGTTTGGGGACTCTGTAAAACCTTGCACTAAGACTTTCCAGCGGAATTGTTGTTTTCTTCCAGTCTGGGGATGCTCCCACTCGAAGGCAAACAGGTCTCTACTTTCCTCAGCGAGGGGGCATGCCCAAAAGGCATCTTTCAGGTCTATTACACTGAACCATTTATGATCATGAGGGATTTTACTCATAATGGTGTAGGAATTGGGGACCACTGGGTGTCTCACTTGTACTATTCTGTTCAGGAGTCTTAAGTCCTGCACAAGACGATAAGTCCCATCTGGCTTTTTCACAGGGATGATGGGAGTATTATAGCTAGACATACAGGGTTCAATTAAGTCATCTTGTATCAATTTTTCTATCACTGGCTGAAGTCCCATTCTGCCCTCATGTGAAATGGGATACTGTTTTTGGCAAATCACCTCTCCTTCCTGTTTCAGCTTAACTTTTAAAGGAGTTACTTTTAGTCCACCCCTATTACCATCCCTTACCCAAACCTGATCATTTATTTTCTCCTCATCCTGTGTTGTTAAAGCCATAAATTTTGCAACTACCCTGCCTCCTTGAGGTTGGGTGGCAATTCCCAGTTCAAGTTGTAAATCTCTCCCTAAGAGGTTTATCCCAGTCTCAGGAATTACAAGGAGATCCCCATATGTCTGTCTGTCTTCACTTTGAATACAAACTCCTTTTACCTGTGGCACAAAAAAACTTTCTCCTTTTATTCCCATGACTGAAATTTCTTGATTTGATACCTGCATTCCCTTTGGTATTGTAATTACTGAAGACCTATCAGCTCCACTATCTACCATAAACACCATTTCTTCATTTTGTGGTCCCACCTTCAAATTTATCAAGGGCTCATGGTGGGATCTCAAAGGAAAAAGCCCCTGACACCCCTAATCTTCATATTCCATCATGGCAAAAATTTTCTCCTCCTTCTTGAGCTTAGGACATTCTCGTTTGAAATGACCAATTTCCCCACACTGGAAACATTTCTGTTCTCCTACTTTCCATTCTACCTTCACTGGTCCACCTCTTCCTCGTCCTCTCATTACTCCCCTTCCTCTCCCTCTGAATCTTCCTCTTCCTCTATCTGAGCTTTGCTCCAATCTTTTGTTTACCACATCATTTACTGTATTCACCATTATCTTTGATTTCTGCTTATGCTTTTCCTCTTCTCTTCTCACAAAAACTTTCTGTGCTTCTCTCAATAGCTGTTCTAGGGGTTTCTCATCCCATGATTCAATTTTCTGCAGTTTTTTTTGTACATCAGGCCAAGATTTAGTGACAAAATTTACTTTCAGCATTGCCTCTCCATTTGGGCTATCAGGATTTAATCCTGAATATTGTTGCATGTTTTTTCTTAACCTTTGCAGGAATGCTGTAGGGGTCTCATCCTTTTCCTGTCTGTTCTCAAAAGCTTTTACAAAGTTCTGCCCCTTCGGACCAGACTCTCTTATCCCACGCACTATCAAGACCCTTAAATCCTGCATGTGATTGCGGTCTCTTTCTTCCTGATGATTCCACCCAGGGGCTGTTAGAGGGTATTTCACTTCTGCTAGAGGTCCTCCCTGGTCAGGTGGGTGTTCTCTCCCCCAAATCTGCATAGCTGCATTTCTAATCATGGACCTTTCCTCAGTTGTAAAAAGAATGTTTAAAATGGACATCATCTCTTCCCAGGTGTAAATATTTGGACCTAGGAATTGATCAAATTGTTCAGACAGACCGAGAGGGTCTTCCATTAGAGATTTCATGTCCTTTTTGAAAAGCCTGACTTCCTGGCTGGTTAGAGGGCTGTTTACATACCCTATCTGTCCTGCTCCTGTAGGGACTTCTCTCAAGGGATATAAACTAGCTGTAGCCTTTTTACTGTCAAATGGGAAATTTTCTATATCTTGTTGACATTGTTTTAACTCCTGCATTAGCTTTGGATAGGGACTTTTGCCTTTCTTATCTGTTTCTTGAGGAACAGCTTTGGCTGCGATTTCCTCCTCCTCTTCTTTCCCTTCTGGCTCTCCCTCCCCCTCTGAATCTTTTCCTTGGGCTATTGAGGGAGGGGCTGTGGGATCAACAGTATCAGCTTCAGCTCCAGCTTCAGCTCCAGCGGGCGGAGGAGCATAAGGAGGAGGGGGCAGACAATTAAGAGGATCCCATTTGTTTAACTGAAGCTTGTCTTTTTCCTTCCTTTGCTTTGATTTCTTCTCACTTGCCCTTAATGGGCAGAGTTTTACAACTCCTTGCCAGCAAGCTGCATACTCTGACTCCTCCCTGTCAAGAGGTTTTTTATTATTGACATACTGGTTCAGTTTCTGACACAGCCAGACCTCCTGTGACCCATATCTTGGCCAGAAAATGTCAGGCTGTGCAATTGCTTCTCTAGACCACTCAAAATAACAACATTGAATCATTCTCTCTTTACTCTTTCCCTGGGTACTACACACTCCATCATTTCCCCAGTTGTTTAGCATCAACCCCAATGGGCTATCGGGTGGGATGCTAGGGAGTTCTTGACCCCCCTTCTGTTTTCTTCCTTTGGACGTCCTGTTCCCCATAGTGAGATTTCTCAGAGTTCACACGCTCAAAAGCTTTATTGACACACGCTTCGCCCTTTCCTGACTGGTCCCCTCGCGGAGATCCAGAACTGCAAGATTTAGGCTCCACTCTCGCTTCGCACCTGGGGTGCGTCTCTTTCACACACTTTCTCACCTCTGAGATCACACTATGACCCGACCACCAAGGAGGTACTTTTATAGCCAATTTTCCCTACCTTGGTCTGTGCACAGAGTATTCCTGGTCGTGCGCGCTTGAAATTCTTTTGTCCTCTTTAACTCTTCCCCACCCCTGTGTGGTTCACTTGATCCTTTTCGTCTCCAGGATGCAGCCAGTCGAAGGAGTGCCGGAGAAGCGAGGTTGGGACTGTCCAAATGGACAGGGTGCACCTTTCCCTTGGTCACTTCCTCCACCGTCCCTCCGATGGACAGGATCCCGGACGAGCCCCCAATCTGTGGTAAATAACTCAGAGGAAAAGAAAACTCACAAAGAAATTAGGCATAGGATCAAATGAATCACATTTATTATAAGTTCTTCTGCAGAAGAGGGTGCCCATAAAAGAGGACCCCCCTACGTTGAATACCTTACGTTTTATTCCCTATCCCGACGAAGTTTTCCCTCCCCTGTGACCCCATTGGTTAGGGTGACAGAGGTTACAACCCTATCAGAATCGCCTAAGAAGTGACATGCCCCCTTCCCCATATTTACAACATATATGATCATGCCCATAATCACGCTTTTACCTCGTGCTTTCTTAATTCTCATTTGCTATTTCAAAATGCCCATCAACCAGATTCTAACCTCTCATTTTGCTAAACAATGCAAAATTCTTGTCTTGTTTTTCTTTATCAACTTTGTTACCCCTTTCAGCGTTTGCTGACCTTCAGTCTGCCTAAGCAGGTGCCTTCAAACAAAAGTACATACATCCCACTGTTGAATCCTTATCTCTATCTGTCTGGTTCTTTTTGCTCAAGGCCTCCTTCAGCTGCCAGTTTCTAAAATTATGCTTCTTTAGACTCCATTGTATTTCAAAAGCTCACATACTAAAGTATATGTGTGTAAATATATTTAAAATGTGTTATAATCTATAAGCTAATACATATGTTAATAATACTTGTTAATAATACTGCAAAACTAAAATGTATCTCTCTCATGGGCCACCTCCTGTTAGGGGGAAAAGGGTCTTATTCTGGCCTTAAATGGCCTAGAGAAGGCTGAAAACATGGAGAAATTGACATTCTTGTCCCCTGAGAGTGTTGGGGGAAATTTGGGGCAAAGAAATTTCAGAGATCTTTTTTTGGGACGTGGGGGGAGTGCAGCACTCCAAGATTTCCAAAGGGGAAATGGCCCCCTTACCCCCAGCAGTTGTCCACTCCTAAACAAAAGAAAAATAATTCCTCAAAGGAGAGCACTGTAAAAAAACCCTGAAGATGTTGTTAGTTCCACAATTCACAAAGCATTTCCATTACACATTGAAAAGGAGAATCATAGCAAACCCTCTACATAGCAATCATCTCTAAAATCAGAGGGAACGTGGAATCCCATTCTTCCATTGCTTCTGGTAATAAAAATGCTAACATATTTTACTGCTGGTTTACCAGAACAGTTAAGGAAAATGGCCACACCAAATCAGGCTGATTTTATGAAACAGACATAAATGTCTGGCCCTATCAGAAAAATATTGAATGTCATCCACTGTCAGGAAGGCTGAAAAAAATTCTTTTTTCATGTAAGGTGGAGTTGCATTGTATAATAACACTGGTTTTTTTTAGAAAAAAATGGAAAGAAAAAAGTTAAGGGGAGCAATGTCTCATACACAAATCAGATGTGTCATAGGCCATTTCCACACTAGACTGTTATAGTGCTATCATTCCACTTTCAACATTCTATGGAATCCTGAGGCTTGCAGTTTAGGGAGGGGCCAAAGGCCTTTGTCAATGGATTTGATGCCTCTAAAATTCAGATTTAAAAGAGGCATCAAACAAGAATACCCTCTAACTCATCTATTATTTGTTTTTGCAGTGGAGCCATTGATTAATGCTTTCAGGAGTAATTTGAAAATTAAGGTGTTTGCACATCATTGGAGATGAACACAAAGTTGGTTTACTGGCTGACAATAGTGTTTTAGTACTAATAAAACAGGAGGAGGCTATCACAGAGGGGATGTCAACAATCTGAGCGTGGAGGGGTGCAAAGTTGTTTAAAAGTCAGTTCTGTGAAATCAGTAATACTCCATTTACAAATAAACCAAAAATTACAGCCATAAATAATGGACCAGTGGATGTTTAACCTGTTGTGATTCAATTATGTATCTAGGAGCCTATGTTCCAAATAATAAATTAAGAATTAAATTAAGTTTAGCAATTGAAGATGGTCAATCTTGCAGGTAAATTAGCAGTAATAATGTCAGTCCTACATAAAATTACATTTTTATATTTCAAACACTCCCTACTGAACTGAAAGATTTTCTGGATTGCAAATACTAATAGTTTTATACACACACCTATAAAAACACCTCAGCATTAGAAGAAAAGGCATGCTTGCAAAAGGAAGATAAGTGATACCAGATGTGAGTGGTACTTTGATGCTTTATAATAATGCCACCTAGTGACTGATATTCAACATGTATGTTTAATGTACCTTCAAAGGGTCTGTCAACTTACGGCAACCACATGAATTTCACAGGGCATTCATAAAAAGATAAAATTATGAGTCTTCACCACATTTAAAATTATCCATGTTTAGTTTCCACACCAACAATAATGGGGTATCTTTTCTTTTGACACTTAAACATACAGATAAAAATCCTTTTCTAAAAGCCACTTTAAAAATATATAAGCTGTGGCATAAATAGCTAGCTTTCCATTTCATTCCACACAACATGTTGTTACATGCCTTCAAATAATTATAGCAAATCAGTCAAACACATTCGTAATTTTCAGAAATATATACATGTATTCCAAGTGCACAAGTCAACTCTGAATTATGGGGACCCTCTCTTAAGGTTTTCTTGGAAGGATTTATTCAGAGACGGTTTGCCCCTTGCCTTCCACTGAGGCTGAGAAAGTGTGACTTCCCAAGGTTTGCCAGTGGGTTTCTGTGACTGAGGAGGGATTCAGACCCTGCACACCAAAAGTCCAGCACTAAAACCATTGCACCATTCTCAGTCTCCACATACCACATCTAACACCAACAGTGGATCAGCCTTTGTTTTTCATATACAGATAAGAGTTCTCACTTTTAGAAAACAGAGAGAGCTTGGGACATATAAGACAGGACTTATTGGACCCTCTTCTTGTGGGTTCAGTTAAGGGAACAAATTTAAGAGGTAAATATGTCCTGGCTTTATGTACATCAGAAAATACAATCCAGCACTTCAACCACCTAATTAAAAACCAAGTTCAGGGATTGCATGTGCAAAGCATTGTTGTAGTGAAGCCAAGGCTTGCCAGGTGGAAGCCCCAGGCCTTTTTGATTAGAAGTTCCTGTGACATCATCAACCACTCTCGGCCTGCTGTACTTGTTACCAGACCATACACTCCCATGATATGGTTTAATTGGTGAAATATGATTTAATTGGCAAAATATATTAATTGGCATAAATATACCTTGCTATGGCTGCATGGCCGTGCCAGATAAAAGGAAAAGGCTGGCTGAACATGTGGGTTGCAAATTTGGTCAGAAGAGACCTCCAGGCATAGCCAGGTCATAGTCAGGAAATCACCAGGAAATTCCAATGCTAATGGACTCGCAAATAGTCTCAAATGACTCAACCTTTTTAGAGACAACAGCATCTGGGAGATTCCCACAAGATGGCTGATTGTCTTAACTCTCTTCTCTCTGACCAAGCAAGCTTCCCTTTTGTCCCCACACATGTCTGGCAAGTACTGAGCTATCAGGACTACCACTAGCCCTTTGTCACCTGATGCTAAAACCATTAGCTCAATCTGGACGCCATTGTTTGTTCTCTGATATTGATTGTTTATGCTGCCAGAGAGCCGTTAACACCCTTGCTCTCCAGGCAGAAATAAAGTATTTAAACCCCAGTATTTGGCCAGTCAACTCATAGTATACCGATTGCTGGTTGCCACTTTGCCACTCTGATTTCTGTTTCTGTACTGTCCTTAGACTTTCCTCTAAGCCACATCACTGCCTCTTTGCTGCTCTTCTGGATTGGTAAATATCACCCACTTTACCCTGAAACCTCGCTTTCCAAAACTTTCCTCTCTTTTCCTTCAGCTAGCCTTGTGTAACTGTGTAACTGCTTGGATCTTGTGTGTGTGATTGCATTTCCTCCAATGAGCACATTAAGCTTACTTTTTGGATCTCTGGCTGGTTCTTCCCTGCACTAGTACTAGTAAACATAAGTGTAAAAGATCTTGTAAGATTACTCCCCTCTCACAGGCCTCCTCTGTGAGCTAATATTCCCCACCCTTTCATGGAGGTACTGGCATTGCTGGTGGAGCCCTGAGTCACCTACATTTTGGAGTAACATGCTGTCCAGTTCCGAGTTTAGCTGTAATCCCCACAGGTGTTGGAAGAGAAAAGGATTTTCCCAGCAACAGCATATTCTTATAAAACCACCCCTGTTTTAATCCAAAGTATTTTTATCTACAGAGCCAGCATGGTGGTGTGGTGTGACCATTGGATTATGACCCCGGAGACCAGGGTTCAGTTCCTCACTTGGCCATGGAAACCCAATAGGTGACCTTGGGCCCGTCACACACTCTCAGCCCCAGAAAACCCTGTGATAGGTTTGCCTGAGGGTCACTGCAAGTCAGAAACAACTTGAAGGCACATAGCAACAACAATTTTAGTTTGACTTGGTCTTGAGCCAGAAGGAATTATTAAGCTTTACAACAGATAGACTGTTCCTGGTGGAAATGAAATTTGTTGAATGTGTTTATATGCACACACACACACACATATACACAAGTGCCTGTATTTGGAAACTTCCCTTATGGATATTGTTATAGGGACGAGAGCCTGCACTTCAAAACATACTGCTACACTATGGATACTAAAGTGGGCAACTGGGGTCCTCCAGTTCTTGTTGGGTGGCAATTTCCATCAGCCTAGCCAGCCCACACAATGCTAGTGGTGTGGTATTATGGGAGGGCCAGTCAAAAAACATCTGGAGGGCTGCAGTTGCCCACCTTTGCCTTACACCATCTCATAAAGTGGTTATTCAACCTAGTGATCATTCAAAGGGGTATTCAATGCAGTCATCCCTCCATGTTTGCTAGGGTTAGGGGTGCAAGCCCCCCGCAACAGTGTAATATTGTGGTGCTGAGAAATCAGACTGCAATCTATGCTTAGCTTGCCAGGCAGTGGTAAGGGCTGTGGTAAAAGGAGGAGAACTAGAGGCTGGTTTTTTAATGACTGTGTGGCTTAATCAAAGCTGCTGAGAGGGAAGTATTCCCTGGAAAAGAAGTGCTTATGGTGAGGGGCAGTGGTTGGAAAAACTTGTCAAAAATCAAATCCATGAAAGTGAAACATGCAAATGAGGATGGCTGACTGTGTATCCAAAATCTGAAAGGGAGAACCTATGGCAAGTAGGGGAACCAAATTTAAGTGGGGAGGTGGACACATCCCAAATCATGACAGGCCACTTCCCCTGGCATCATCAATTCCTCAGGCTTTGCTGCACAATGTGTGCCATGAAGCTGCCTTCCTAAAGTGGGAACAGAGTGTTGAAATTTGGCAGCTGAAATTAAGAGCTTGAGAAAGGATTAAATAGAAGTTGAACCTGAGTTAGGAGCACCAGGACTTTTTGGGTCTCAGTGATGATGTGATTTGTCACTACGCAAGCCCTTCCCTGTTCTGTCCTAGTTTAGCTACAGTCTTCACTGTAGATGCAGAGAACAGATTGGTCCAAGTAACAATCAATTGTTGTGAGCTACTCTTGTTGAAACTGTAACTTAATTAAAAAAAAAAAAAAGGCACCGTATAGCTAGAAGAAATGAGGCTTTGTTAGAAAAAAAAGGTTTGCTGCAGAATCCTCTATTGAAAACAAAGTAATGTTGCAGATAGGTATGTTATAGTTCTGTAGACAGGCTGTAAATGAGACATTTGTACTGTATTGCTTGTAAATAAATAAAGATTGCTGTTATCAGTTAAGCAACTATATGTCTATCAATGTAAGTCTATGTGTGAAGTCACTCTGTTTTCAATATCACATTCTGTAGCAAAACATCTAACAAGGCATATTTCTTGTAACAACTGAATAGCAACTACTCTGCCACTTTTACGCACACAACAAGAACAGTAGTAGTGCAATCATTTGGGTGTTTTGTGACCTTCTCCAACTTTGCCTCCAATTGTATCCTAAAGAGAAAGATCCCTTATATATTGATTTTGGTGCTCTCTCTTTACTACAGTCATCTCATTTCTGAATCAAAGGCTCGTATAGTGATTGGCTGTGCAGCGGGGTTGCATCTAGGCAGTGGCAGCTGGTGGCTCCCACATCAATGGAGCAGCTGATTCCGTTCCAGGGCCATTTCCGCACGAGACTGTTATAGCGCTTTGATTCCACTTTCAACATCCTATGGAATCCTGGGGTTTGCAGTTTTGGGAGTGGCCAGCTGGCCCCTCCCGAAACTGCAAACCACAGGATTCCATAGGATGTTGAAAGTGGAATCAAAGCGCTATAACAGCCTCATGCGGAAATGGCCCAGGTTTGGCTATATTTAAAGGAATTCTCCAAGGTGCTGAATTTAGCCAGACATAGGATTCGGCACCTTGGAGAGTTGTTTCAGATTAAAACCTAAAATTGATTTACTGCCCCAATGCCATGGGCCACTAGTCACCATTGCCTCTAGTTTAGTACAGCTCCCCTCCACAGCTAGGTATTGGGGAACAGATGGTTCTGCTACAACAGGGCAAATGGGACACAGAGGCTGAATTGCACCCCTAATCATTTATTACCCTTGCATGGCACAGCCTGTTGAACAAACTTATGTTTGTTTTGTGCTGTACCTCTGTTTTCATTCCAGCTTGTTATGGATGTGTCAGATGTGTTCATTTTTTACTCATCTTCTTTTTGACAACCTGCACTGGCACCTTCAGGCATTTTGTATATTACTGAACATGTTGGTTCACACTGTGCCACGAAATCATCACACAGCTACCCAGCTTCAACAGTGTAACATTGCTTTCCTGCTATCACAAAATGACAACCAGTACTGTATCAGTGAGAGCTAATGGCCATTTCCGCACTAGCCTGTTATAGCGCGATGATTCCACTTTCAACATCCTCTGGAATCCTGGGGTTTGCAGTTTTGGGAGGGGCTGGCTGACCCCTCCCGAAACTGCAAACCCCAGGATTCCAGAGGATGTCGAAAGTGGAATCATCGCGCTATAACAGGCTAGTGCAGAAACGGCTAATGTGGAGCAATGGTTTTGGGTGCTGGATTAGAACTCTGAAGACCAAGATTCAAATTCCTGCTCAGCCATGGAAACCCACTGGGTGACCTTGGGTAAGTTCACACCCTCTCAGCCTCAGAGGAAGGCAGTGCCAAACCTCACCTCAGAACAAAGCTTGCCAAGGAAAACCCCATAACAGGTTAGCATAAGGGTTACCATAAGTTGGAAATGGCTTGAAGCCACACAACAACAGAGGTACTAGTACAAAATCACTGAGAGGAATATGGAGTAGGTACTTTTTATCTGCTGTTTGTCAACTGATGCCTTTGAAGGATTTTAAAATTCTGTTTCAATCTGATGCATTTGCCCTCGGAATCAATTGTTTGAATGGTTGTGTTACCATCAGATAAGACTAAAGCAAGTACCTCAGGCAGCCGATTTTGGGTGTCAGAGCTAAAATTCCTCTGTGTGTGTGTGTGTGTGTGTGTGTGTGACTTTTAAAAATGTTTGCTTTTTTTCTTACAAGGTCTCTCCCACACCTCTGAAGTGAGAAGCCTTTTTAAGTCTAATTACTGTGTTTGCTGGCATGTAAGACTCATTTCCCCCCACAAAAATACTGTTTGAAAACAGGATGCATGTTATATGCTGGTGGGTCTTATACGTTGGCAAATAGTATTTACCAGTGTATGAACGGGGTGTGTCTTATACACAGGTGCATCTTATACGCAGGGAAATATGGCATTACTGATTTATGGGAGAAGATGAAGCATCATCTAGAGCAGTGGTTCTCAACCTATGGGTCACGACCCCTTTGGGGATTGAACGACCCTTTCACAGGGGTCGCCTAAGACCGTCGGAAAATGCGTATTTCCTATGGTCTTAGGCTCCATTCCCTCCTCGGTGGTGGTGCGCAAGCACGAGCCATGTGCTCACATCCTCCTGCCCCCTGTTCAGAAGGGACTGAAATCTCTCCCCTTCTCCACTACCGGGAGAACCTCCTGTCTGACGGGCCAGCTTGGGGGGGCAGTGGCAGCACGGGGGGCAGGCCCCCTCCTCACCACAGCCCCTGTCCCACTCACCATGGAGGGGGGCGCTGCGAAAGGGCTGGGGGGCGCAAGGCGGTGCTTTTCCAGGGGGGCGAGCTGTGCCCGGTGCAAAAGACAAAGGTGATGGGATTCCTCCCCCCTCACCGGCCAGGGTCGACACTCTGGAAATTTTTCTCACACTGCCCCCCCCAGCGGAAACAAGAGCGAAGCAGAAGCAGAGCCCGGGGGGGTTCTCAAGTTTTTCCCCGGGGGAGACGTGCGGCTCCTCTTTCCCTCCCTGCCCGCCCCCCTGTTCCTGGCCGGCAAGGTGGCCTTTGCCGGGGGGGGAGGCATTGTAAATAATAAACAAATAATTTTATGGTTGGGGGTCACCACAACATGAGGAACTGTATTAAAGGGTCGCGGCATTAGGAAGGTTGAGAACCACTGGCCTAGAGAATGTCCTATCGCTAGGAATGTTCAAGATTATAGCTTGTGGATTCAGCATCATTGCTCTGGACCAATGAGACTCATGGAGAGAGGCAGAAGGGGGAAAGGGGAATGGTGGTCTGAGGTTCTGTCCAGGCAAGACACAGGGGCTGCTAGTCTGTCCTGCAGTCCTTCCCTCAGCAACCCACCAGGGCTGCCTCTCAAGCTCAGCAGTCAGTTTACCAGGACTGACACATCCACAAACAGGATGGAACAAAGCATGTTTCTATTGTTCCCTCTATGAGACAAAATAACCTGCCTGGCTTTAGGTACTGTGCACCCTGACGGGAGTGAGTGGCTGGGTCTATGCCCTCTGCTGCTTTTCTTCTGGCAGCAAAATGTCCTGGGTCAGCATAAAATATATTTGCATAAATTGCAATTTTACAATTTTATAAAATATATTTGCATAAATTGCAATTTTACAAAAGCAAGGCCCTTTTGATTTTGACTTCACCATATTTATCTTATCATTATTGCAGTAAGACATTGACGTTTGGGGAAAAAAAAATTCCCCACTTCCTTTTCCCCCTTCACAACAGCAGCCAAATAATGAAACTTCAACAGGAGTGATGACGTCACTCTTATTTCTGACAGAGCGGCGGCCACACACAAAACCACACACACACAGCGCGCGCGAACTGCTCTCCATCAGCTTCACGCCTATCAGCTTCCTTAGGAATTTCTTCTTCTCTGATTGGGGGAGCACGCGGGAAAGCTTGTCAGGATTGGCTAATATTCTGCATAACTCCGCCCTTTCCTTCTTCTCTCCCGGCGTTCTATGACCGGGCGGTTGATTCAGAGACAGATGTAAACGTGTCCCGCCTCCTGCTCTCCTTTTTCAGGCGCGATTAGCCAAGTTCGCTGCCACTCTCCCCGGCTTTTCAGGGCTTCCCCCACTTGCCCCCGCCTTTGCTACTGACGCTCATTCCAGCGGGGGACGCGATTGGTCTCCGCCTGCCGTGCTTGGGCCACACTGGTCCTCCGCAGCCAGTCGCGCCACGCCCCCTTCCCCGTCGCTCGCTCGGTGATTGGCCGAGGCCTCCGATCTCTCTCTTTTTTTTTCCCTCCTCCTCCGCCCGCCCCAAGCTCTCTGCCACTCCGGGTCAGGAAGTGTGGCTGGCGGAGTCCGGGGGGATTCTGAGCGATGACGGGCGAGGGAGGCGCTCCTGCGCGGACGGTGAGGGAGACGCCGCCGGTGCCGGGAGGGAGCGGGGATCCCCTGTGGCCTCTCCCCTCCCTTTCCTCTCCCGCGGAGGGGTGGGGCAGCGCGCAACGTGCTTAGGTCCCCCCTCCCCTCCCCTCCCGATTGGGGGGGAGGACTCAGGTGCTTCCCTTCCGTGGGGCTGGGCGGGAATTCCCCAGGGCGGGCGGGGGCCGTCCGTGCTGGACCAAAGGTCTCCCTACAGCCGACAGCAGCCGGTCAGGAGCTCTCCGATTATATAGGTTTTGGTGGCCCTCCTCCGGCTCCCACCCTTCGCAGGTCGACTGCTCCTGGACGTGGAGGTTCCGCTCGGTCGTCGTGGCCTATTGATAAAGCTACCCCAGGCTGAGAGGCTGGTGCAGTCCCCCTTTTGGGAAAGGCGGTGGTCGCCTCTGCGCTGCTGCGTTCCTTGGCATGCCCGAGGGGGTGGGCTGAGCAGGTCTACCGCTGCGCCAAGGGGCTGCAGCAGCTCAGGCACCCAGGCGTAGCCGGTGCCTCCCGGTGGCCCATGGGCGCTGCACTCCTAGGCGCAGACCTCGTGGGTGCAACACCTGGCCTGATGTCGTGGGTTTGCAGTTTCTTCCTCATTTCTTGCCAGCTTCCCCCCCCACACACACACTTTCTGTTATGTTGAGAAGTAAAAAAGCTTGCACGTTTTGGTGGGATTTCTAGAGCAAGTAAAAAGCTTGCACGTTTTGGTGGGATTTCCAGAGCAAGTAAAAAGCTTGCACGTTTTGGTGGGATTTCTAGAGCAAGTAAAAAGCTTGCACGTTTTGGTGGGATTTCCAGAGGAAGTAAAAAGCTTGCACGTTTTGGTGGGATTTCTAGAGCAAGTAAAAAGCTTGCACGTTTTGGTGGGATTTCCAGAGCAAGTAAAAAGCTTGCACGTTTTGGTGGGATTCCAGAGCAAGTAAAAGGCTTGCACCTTTTGGTGGGATTTCCAGAGCAAGTAAAAAGCTTGCACGTTTTGGTGGGATTTCCAGAGCAAGTAAAAAGCTTGCACCTTTTGGTGGGATTTCTAGAGCAAGTAAAAAGCTTGCACGTTTTGGTGGGATTTCCAGAGCAAGTAAAAAGCTTGCACCTTTTGGTGGGATTTCCAGAGCAAGTAAAAAGCTTGCACGTTTTGGTGGGATTTCCAGAGCAAGTAAAAAGCTTGCACGTTTTGGTGGGATTTCTAGAGCAAGTAAAAAGGCTTGCACCTTTTGGTGGGATTTCCAGAGCAAGTAAAAAGCTTGCACGTTTTGGTGGGATTTCCAGAGCAAGTAAAAAGGTTGCACCTTTTGGTGGGATTTCCAGAGCAAGTAAAAAGTTGCACCTTTTGGTGGGATTTCCAGAGCAAGTAAAAAGCTTGCACGTTTTGGTGGGATTTACAGGCAAGTAAAAAGCTTGCACCTTTTGGTGGGATTCAAGCAAGTAAAAAGCTTGCACGTTTTGGTGGGATTTCCAGAGGAAGTAAAAAGCTTGCACCTTTTGGTGGGATTTCCAGAGCAAGTAAAAAGGTTGCACCTTTTGGTGGGATTTCCAGAGCAAGTAAAAAGCTTGCACGTTTTGGTGGGATTTCCAGTAAAAAGTGCAACTTTTGTGATTTCAGAAAGAAAAGCTTGCACGTTTTGGTGGGATTTCCAGAGAAGTAAAAAGCTTGCACCTTTTGGTGGGATTTCCAGAGCAAGTAAAAAGGGTTGCACGTTTTGGTGGGATTTCTAGAGCAAGTAAAAAGCTTGCACGTTTTGGTGGGATTTCTAGAGCAAGTAAAAAGGCTTGCACCTTTTGGTGGGATTTCCAGAGCAAGTAAAAAGCTTGCACGTTTTGGTGGGATTTCCAGAGCAAGTAAAAAAGCTTGCACGTTTTGGTGGGATTTCCAGAGCAAGTAAAAAGCTTGCACCTTTTGGTGGGATTTCCAGAGCAAGTAAAAAGCTTGCACCTTTTGGTGGGATTTCCAGAGCAAGTAAAAAGCTTGCACCGTTTTGGTGGGATTCCCAGAGCAAGTAAAAAGCTTGCACGTTTTGGTGGGATTTCCAGAGCAAGTAAAAAGTTGCACCTTTTGGTGGGATTTCCAGAGCAAGTAAAAAGGTTGCACCTTTTGGTGGGATTCCAGAGAAGTAAAAGCTTGCACGTTTTGGTGGGATTTCCAGAGCAAGTAAAAAGCTTGCACTTTGGTGGGATTTCTAGAGCAAGTAAAAAGCTTGCACCTTTTGGTGGGATTTCAGAGCAAGTAAAAAGCTTGCACTTTTGGTGGGATTTCTAGAGCAAGTAAAAAGCTTGCACGTTTTGGTGGGATTTCCAGAGCAAGTAAAAAGCTTGCACCTTTTGGTGGGATTTCAGAGCAAGTAAAAAGCTTGACCTTTTGGTGGGATTTCCAGAGCAAGTAAAAAGCTTGCACCTTTTGGTGGGATTCCCAGAGCAAGTAAAAAGCTTGCACTTTTGGTGGGATTTCCAGAGCAAGTAAAAAGTTGCACCTTTTGGTGGGATTCCAGAGCAAGTAAAAAGCTTGCACCTTTTGGTGGGATTTCCAAGCAAGTAAAAGCTTGCACTTTTTGGATTCGACAAACGCATTTTTAATTTCCAGGAATAAAGCTTGATTTTGGGGGTCCAGAGCAAGTAAAAATTCATTTTGGTGGGTTCAGACAATAAAAAGTTCATTTTGTGGGATCAGACAATAAAAACTGACCTTTTTATTAGACAAGAAAAAGGTTGACGGTGGGATTTCCGGGAAGTAAAAAGTGCCTTTTGGTGGGATTCGAGCAAGTAAAGGTCCTTGGTAAGCAAGTAAAAGCTTGCGTTTGGTGGGATTTCCAGAGAAGTAAAGTTGCACCTTGGTATCAGAGCAAGTAAAAAGTTGCACTTTTGGTGGGATTCCAGAGCAATAAAAAGCTTGCGTTGGTGGATTCAGAGCAAGTAAAAAGCTCACTTTTGGTGGATTTTAGAGCAAGTAAAAAGTTGACTTTTGGTGGGATTTCAGGAAGTAAACTTGTTTTGGTGGGATTTCCAACAAGTAAAAAGTGCACCTTTTGGTGGGATTTCAAGCAAGTAAAAAGCTTGCACGTTTTGGTGGGATTTTAGCAAGTAAAAAGCTTGCACGTTTTGGTGGGATTTCAGAGAAGTAAAACTGCACCTTTTGGTGGGATTTCAGCAAGTAAAAAGTTGCACCTTTGGTGGGATTTCCAGAGAGTAAAAAGCTACTTTTGGTGGGTCAGAGCAAGTAAAAGCTTGCACTTTTGGTGGGATTAAAGTAAAGCTTGACTTTGGTGGATTTCAGAGAAGTAAAAGCTTGACGTTTTGTGGGATTTTGGGGTAAGCTTCCTTTGATCAGGCAAGTACTGCACCTTTTGTGATTCCAACACTTGAATGGAGTTTTGAGGGTTCGGAAGTAAGTGCACCTTTTATCTAAATACGCTTCCGTGGGTCAACAGTAAAAGTTGCATTTGTATTCCCATAAACCCTGCACATTTTGGGGATTTGAGGCGTGGCAGTTGGGGGCTTCGGAAGAAAAGCTTGACCTTTGGTGGGTTCCGAGCAATAACTAAAAAAAAAAAAAAAAAAAAAAAAAAAAAAAAAAAAAAAAAAAAAAAAAAAAAATTTTTTTTTTTTTTTTTTTTTTTTTTTTTTTTTTTTTTTTTTTTTTTTTTTTTTTTTTTGGGGGGATTCCAGAGCAAGTAAAAGGCTTGCACGTTTTGGTGGGATTTCTAGAGCAAGTAAAAAGCTTGCACGTTTTGGTGGGATTTCCAGAGCAAGTAAAAAGCTTGCACCTTTTGGTGGGATTCCCAGAGCAAGTAAAAAGCTTGCACGTTTTGGTGGGATTTCCAGAGCAAGTAAAAAGCTTGCACGTTTTGGTGGGATTTCCAGAGCAAGTAAAAAGCTTGCACGTTTTGGTGGGATTTCTAGAGCAAGTAAAAAGCTTGCACCTTTTGGTGGGATTTCTAGAGCAAGTAAAAAACTTGCACCTTTTGGTGGGATTTCCAGAGCAAGTAAAAAGCTTGCACCTTTTGGTGGGATTTCCAGAGCAAGTAAAAAGCTTGCACCTTTTGGTGGGATTTCCAGAGCAAGTAAAAAGCTTGCACGTTTTGGTGGGATTTCTAGAGCAAGTAAAAAGCTTGCACGTTTTGGTGGGATTTCCAGAGCAAGTAAAAAGCTTGCACCTTTTGGTGGGATTTCCAGAGCAAGTAAAAAGCTTGCACCTTTTGGTGGGATTTCCAGAGCAAGTAAAAAGCTTGCACCTTTTGGTGGGATTCCCAGAGCAAGTAAAAAGCTTGCACCTTTTGGTGGGATTTCTAGAGCAAGTAAAAAGCTTGCACCTTTTGGTGGGATTTCTAGAGCAAGTAAAAAGCTTGCACGTTTTTGTGGGATTTTTGGTTGGTCCTAATGCATCTCCGATTCCCGCCCCCCCTCCCATGGATCAGGCACAGCTGTCTTTGGCTACTTCCGCACTAGACTGTTATAGTGCTATTATTCCCTTTTCAACATCCTATGGAATCCTGGGCTTTGTAGTTTACTGAGACCCAAGGGCTCTCTGTGGCTGAGAAGTCTAAGTGCCCCTACCTACTACTACTACTTCTAATATTTATTTATATCCCGCCTCTCCCGACGGATCGAGGCCGTACTACAACAGTACATCAAATACGTTAAAAGCAATTAAAACATAGCTCATCCTCCCCACCCACCAACCCATCTAAAAACCCCTGAAACACATTAATTATTAAGAACAAGAGGACAGTTGGTGGGAGGCGGTGGAGCACTAGTCTGGGAAGGCCTGTCGGAAGAGAACAGTCTTGACGGCTTTTTTAAAGCCGTCAAGACTGGTAATATGCCGGGTCTCCTCCGGCAGGCCATTCCATAAGTAAACTGCAAACCCCACAATTCCACAGGACGTTGAAAGTGGAATAATAGCACTATAACAGTGTAGTACAGAAACAGCCTTTGTGTTTTCTCATTTTATAAGAGGTTACTCTTGCTGGAAACCCGGAGAGCTGTTTTGGACGCTGCTTTGTTTAAAGGGCCTTTCTGGGACAGTCATGTAGTAACCACTTGCTGTCTGAAGAAATCCTTCCTCTAGTTAAGTCCTAAGTGTTTCTGCCAGTCGGTTGCAGCAAGTCACAACATATTCTAGGGTTTTAAGAGAGGAAGATGCTCATTGTGGTGCATGTAGAGCAGCAGATGCACACATACCTATGTGGAAGTGGGTTTCCAGTCTTCTCCAGCAGCTGGTGTGCTGTACTGTTTGGAGTCAGTTGCTCTTAGGTTTGGGGTGCTGGCTACTAGGAATCCTCAGCATGGAGATGCACTTACTATGGTTTGTAAACTTCTAGGATAGCCTGATCTCTCTCTGGTGTTCAGGGACGGTGGATATATCTGTAGGTCTAGGGTAGTGTACAAATGTGTTAAGAGCCATTGTGCTTATTAATGACTATATCAAAGTAGATGGTGGTTTCTTTGTGTGTGTCATTATAGGTACTTCCAGACTGAAGGCAGCCAGAGTTACCAGTCAAAATGGGTTTCACACACTTTTTAATGGGAGGGTTACAAATGGCAGATGCTGATGTCTTCTCCAATAACATTTGGTGTTGGGGGCAAGGCGATTGCATAAAGGTCACATCTAGAAGCACGAATTGTCTGCTAGGAAGTGGGTGTGTTCACTTTAGACACAATACCAAAAAACGACATGGCATATCCATTCCCCGATATGGGACATGTGTGGTTTCCAGTTTCAGGCTGGACCTGTTAGTGCAAAATTGTTTTAAAAATCATGATCTTCTGTCCACAGTCAATTTGCTCTTGGAAGCATCTGTCACAGAGTTGTACAGAAAAAAGATTTAGCTCTTTGCTTGGTTCCTATTTTACTTGGACACTTTGGAGGATTCAGACAGTTGTTGTCCTCTCACCACCTCATGCAGTGATGGCCAGGGGGTACTGGGTTCCATATGCTGGTCAAGCACAGGTGGGAATCTTCTTTGATCGCCTTACTTGAGGCTAGCGTAAATGGTGATAGTGGCCATGGCAACTTAGTGATGTTCCTTTCCACCAGATGATTGCAGAATTGCTTGCTCTTTAGAAAGATCTGCTTCTCTGAGCACAGTCTTCCAGACGTTGGTGCCAAGGATGGCCTGACACAACCTGATTTGCATGCAGTGCTGTGAGAGATATACATATATATATGTCACACTTTTCCTCCAGTGAACTCAGAGTGAAGTACATGGCTCTTTTTCTCTCCATTTTATCCTTACAACAATCCTGTGTGCTAAGACAGACTGACAGTGAGTAAGTGAGTAGCCCAAGGCTATATAGCTTAGTGGGGACTAGAACTTGAGCCTTCCAAAGCTTCTATCCAACATTCTAATCATTTTATCACCATTTTAACAATCTGTTTTCATTGTGTCTCTCTATTTTAACTATTGCTGATGTTTTCCTTCATGTCGGCTCATCTGTTTACTCCCTTCAGTCTTGAAAATAATAATCTAGGTGTGCAAACCATTTTTAAAAATCTTGCTTTGCCCGTCCCTTGAGGATGACAACAGCCATAGGAGCAACAGTGATAGCAAATTGTTGCACAGCAAATTTTCAGAGTTGCTGTGAATAAAAGCCTTGAATGAGAAGTAAGATTCTAGTCTCATGCTGGGTAGGTGTTCTCTTCGCTTGTACATTTGAGAGTTCAACAGGTAGGGCTATGTCACAACAGCCCCCTATGCTAGGACTCCCTTGTTTGAAGTCCAGTTGCTATCACAAGATTGATTATGAATATAGTTGGGCAGACCCTGAGGAAGTTCAGGAGTACTGTGGTTCCTCAGGATGCATGCCTGACCATAGGCCAGAATCGAACCCCTTTCTGTAGTGTTCAGAGTTTGAGATGGTAAAAAGGCAACACTGGAGACCCATCCTTCAGCTTTACAAATGAAGTGAAGGCTAGTGTGGTATAGTAGTTAAGAGCGTTGAGCTGTGGAATTTGGGAGATCTAGGTTCCAGTCCTCACTGAACCATGAAATCACCTTAGGCCTGTTGCTCTTCTGTCTGCCCGGTCTACCTCACAAGTTTGTTGTGAGGGTGATGTCGGAAGGGTTCGAGACCACACGCCACTGTGAGTCTATTGGAGAAAAGGACAAACATGAATGTATACGACTACAGATGTTAAAGGCATCTGTACATTTTTTTTTACCATGTGCCCTAAGGAACAGTGGCACATTGATACTCTGGAAGGGGTGGAGGGCGAGAAAACACATCAACCTCCCCCACTTCATTCTTGTTGTCTGAGCTGCTGTCTTCCTACTTGATCAGCTGCAGGGTTTTTACTGCCTCAGGCTAATGGTTGTTTACAACCCTGCCATAAATGATATAAGTGTGAAGTGAGAATATGCTGAGAGAGCTACTCAGCAGTGGAGCAAACCTTGCTTTCTCCTCCTCTTGCAACAGAAATTACAGGCTTGCACACCAGCACATTGTGAATTAAATTGTTTGCTCTTCGTGCTTTTTCGTCACTCCTCCCTGACTTCTGGAGGGTAGTCAATCTGGTGGAGATTTTTTGTAAATAGTAGACATACATGTATCTGTTCATTTGTTGCCCTATTATTAACAAGAACCAACATGGTATAGTAGTTTGAATATTGGACTAAGACTCTGAGACACTAGTATTCAGATCCCTGCTCAGCCATGGAAATCTCCTGAGTGACTTTGAGCAAGTCACACTCTCTCAGTTTAGGAGGAGGGCAATGGCAAACTCTTGCTGAATAGCTCTTGTAAAGAAATCACAGTGATAGGTTCACCTTTACGTTTCCATTAGTCAGAAACAACTTGAATGCAAACAACAATCAAATATTTTCAAAAGGGAGGCTTTTGAAAAAACGCATAATGGGAAGTGGTATGTGTGTGTAGATGGGTTTATGAGTGAATCCTTGGTGATGTCACAAGTGTCAAATAGGGAGTGCCATATGTAGCTGGGTCTTGCTGCAAATGGCCATATAGAACTGCCTTTTTCGGAGCTTGAATCTCAAGGTTAGCCCCACATATTTGCTTTTTGAAGCAGAGAAGCATATTTCCTTTCTTTGCCCCACCCGGGTGTCTATTGCCTAGTTTATTTTTGGTACCTGGGGCAGGAAATCCCCCAAATGACCCTGCCCTGCCCTTGGCAGCAAACACACAGTGTTGATAAATCAAGTGGCCAACTTATTTGCTGCCTTGACTCTGCCTAATGTTAGGGTCAGCGCCATGGTAGAAAAGAAGATTTTGACTAAACCCACTCCTCACTAGTTTTATTTGTGACGTCACAAATAGCTATATCAGTCTTTTGAGACACAAGATCCTGAACCTGAAACATGGGGCCCACTTCTCTTTTTTACTTTTTAAAATTGAAAACTGTACCTGCCTGTCCGGTTCACACCATTATGTGCCCAGAAGCAAAGAAGAACAGGGCTCTTTTACCTTAGAACAGTTGGCGGTGGTGGCATTTCGGTCCACTGGGTGACAAGTTGTACCTGCCCAGATTCCTTATTCTGCACAACAATTAAGGTAAAACAGCCCCACCCCTCTTTCTGCCAGCTTCTCTGCCTGTCTTCTTCCTGTAATCAAAAAGCAAAACAGAAACATAAGAAACAAAGCAATACCTCAACAAAAACAGAATTAGAAGAAAATGAACTGTTGGTACTATTGGGATGGTTCCTCTTCCATCCTCTTACTTAAGCAAGGTGCAAAAAACTTCAGTTCCTGTTTAGACTAGTTAAAAGAGCAGCCCTCTAAGTCAGCTTTCTTCCAACCTGGCACTTTCCGGATTTGTTGGACTGTGGCTCCCATCATCCCCCCTCCTCATGTTTTTGACTGATGAGGGTGTAGTCCAGTACGTGCAGAGGGAGGCCAGGTTGAGGAAGGTTGCTGTAAGGTTTAAGCTCGCATAGTTGTGTGTGCAGATGTACGTGTATGTGATTAGTAACCAGGGCATTTCCTGCTGTCTCCTCTGAGGCATCCCTGCCTGGGCATGTGATTGAGATTACAGCTGGGAGAGCCTGCACGTCTGACAGACTGACTCTTGCAGTTTGTAAAGACTTTTTCCCAGAGAGCTACGAGCTAACTGTGCCCTTTCCCCCTGATTTGTGTTTGCACCATTTCTAAACTGAAGGATTAGCTTGTGTTTGCTGCTTATTTATTGAGGCTAGAAAGTGGGGTTAGGTTGTTATGGTGCTTCAGAGCCTCTGTGCTAAGTTCAGTCTCTAATTTGATCCAGTGAGTAGGCAGCATAGTGCCTGCATCTTGTCTTCCTTTCTAAACACTTGCAGAGTTTTTCTTATGTGTTTGCCTCTTGCCTTTCCAGGGGTTGCTGAAGATGTAGAGATGGAGACGGAAGACCCTGGTGTACCCACTGAGGGTGGGATGGATCTCCCCGATCAGAAGGCTGGAGTGGATGCTACAGAAACAGGTTAGTGACTTGAAGCATTAGGGTCTGTGTTTGTCATTCACGCCCTGTTAAGCGGCAGGCTAGCTGACAGTGGGCCCTTTTTTGCTCAGAGGTCGCCATCTGGATCAAGCCGGCAAGGGCCTTTAATGAGATCAAGGCTTGTTCTTATTGTACTGTGACTAGCAAACATGACACTGTACTGTGTGAGACAAGCAGGGAAAGAGATTCCTGCTCCCAAGAACTTTGCTGTCCAGTGGAGCAACAGGAGAGGCAAAGTCAGTCAGAGATATATTTGCAGCACAGCTTGGGGAAGTTAATTTTTGGATTATATCTCCCAGAATCCCTAGCCAGCAGGCCATTTTTCATGTTGGCTAGGAATACTGAGAGTTATAGTCCAAACCCCACTTTTCTAAGCTCTGCTATGAGTCGGATGCAGCTGCATGGATTTAAGCTTCCTTTTAGTGTGGTAGTGCCTAGTGAGATGAAGGTGTGTTTTTGAAGTGTGTCTTTCAAAGAAAGGAAGAAAGCTCTTTTCTTTCTGGGAGCTGCTTCTAAGCACAAAGGAGGCTGTCATCTATGTTAAGATTGTGGGACACTTTGGAAGCACTTTGGAACCAACAGGGAAAGACTCCGGTGGGTATATTGGGAGCTGATTATGTTGCAAGCTTTAGTAGCTGAATTGCCCTTTAAGGGCTGTGGAAGAATGGAGGAGGAGGCTTACTCAGCCTCCTGAATTCTTTTATGTGCCCATGACTTCTCAATGCCCTTTTTTCCAGCAGCAGCTGAGCCCGGTTCTGCCTTGGATGAGCAAAGAGAGCCTTCTGCCATCCCCAGTAATGGTCCCTTGAGCATGGCAGGTGACAAAGTGGATGTGCAGGAGGAACTAAGTGACAAGGACCTATCTGATTCGGCGTCCACAGACAACACCTTGGAGGATTCCAGCGAATTTAGCCGGCCAATGGTGATGGGCAATGGACCACCAGGACAGGAGGCAGCGACCACTCAGCCCCGCCCAGTGACACACCGGGATGAGGATGTGATGGCTGAGAGTTGGCGAGCACACAGGAAACATGTCTTTGTTTTGAGTGAAGCTGGGAAACCCATTTATTCACGTTACGGCAATGAGGAAGCCCTCAGTTCCACCATGGGTGTGATGATGGCACTGGTGTCGTTCATTCAGAGTGGTGATAACTCCATCCGCTCCATTTATTCTGGTATAGTAAAAGGCTGGGTGTGGGACAGTACTTGAACTTCATGAGTTAGGGTGGGGGATGTGTGGCCCACCAGATGTGACTGACTGCTAACCAGTATATTCAGTTGTGGGGATTAGAATCCAGCAACAACTGGAAAGCCATGCATTTTCCATTGACGCCTTACACATTTGCTTGAAGTAGACCCATGATTTGGCCAGTTGGGAGATTCATTCGTGGGGCTTGTAAATTTCTTTACATTTCCCTTCTTATTTTTATGTGCCTTCAAGTCATGTCTGACTTAAGGTGACCCTATGGTGAACCTATCATAGGGTTTCTGGGGCTGAGAGTGTGTCATGGACACAGGGTCACCCAGTGAATTTCATGGCTGAGTGGGGAATGGAACCCTGATCTCCATGGCTGTAGTCCAATGCTCAAACCATTACTCCATGCTGGCTCTCACAGATCCGTTACTTTATCAAGCATTTGAGTTGGTGTCAGTAAGCTTGGTTTAGCCTTAAACAGTTTCCCCTTAGTTCTTGGTCATTGGTTTCTTTGTCCTAGCTTGTGCCTCCCTTTTCAGTTGGATTGATTCTCCATGCCACATCTGATGCCAAACTAATTTAGTAGCAATTACTTTTCCATTGTTGATTAGCAGTGTAGGCCATACAACTGTGATGTGATTCTTGATCACTTGGAGAACATTTGGGCTTTATTATGAAAGCCATGGTCACATGCCTATATGACTGTGCTGACTGCAAAATCCAGCTTCCTGAGAATATTAGGAGTGTGGTGTGAGAGAGACAAAGAACAAGTTTCTAGCCTTCATGATTGCTTAGAGATTTGTAGGTGGTCCCTGATGTCTTGAAAGTGCAGTTCCAGTGGGAAACTTGTATTGCTTCTGGCCTTTGTAGAACAAATTCTGCAAACTAATGCAGATGAGGGAGCAGTGCTTATTTATTTATTTAGGTGAAGAAGTGTATTGAGATCAGTAGTTACAGCCTTCTTTTTTTAAGTGTATGTATGCAGAATATGTACTACTCTGGTATCCTATATGATATCTGAATCACTCGTTTCCCTGTCTACAGACACACAAACTTGACTGTAAAGTGTCCTATGTGTGACGTTACATGGTATTCTAATTTTACTTGGAGAAAAGCCTAAGAGGATTACTGCTTGAACAACAACAGCCTGCTTTCATAGTGCGCAAAAATAATAAGTGTTTGCAATGAACAAAATGTAGCAGCTATAGAGAATGCAAGAACCAACTGTTTAACCTCTGATTTGCTAGTAAAACTAAATTACTATGTTGCAAAATGATTCATGTCTAAAAAGTGTGCCACCAACATGAAAAGTCTGGAAAGCTCTAATGTAAACCTTTACAAACTAACCTTGGAAAAAGAATAATTGATGTCAGTGGAGCTTATTTCTGAGTGAACATGCTTAGAACTGCACAGTAACTTACCTATATAGAACTGGGACAAGAAAAACCAAATTCTATTGTCTATGTAAGTTCTATAAGTTATAAGTTTGGTTTAATCAGTTTTGCCACTTTGACTTTTGCACACAATAATTTACTTCTCTTTCTCATGGAAAGAGCGATGGGGCTGCCAAAGTGCTTTAGAAGGCAGTGAAGTGCTGCTTCTTGCTACTGAATGGCTTGTCCACTCACAATTCTGCTTTTTGAGATTAAACTGATATGGTCTGCCTTTGTACAGAATAGCAAGCTAGGATTCTGGGGAAATTGTTCCTTATGGACTAATTGCATACATGTTGTTTCTGTTTTGCTTCTCACTGCTAGTCCAGCTCCTTCAAAAATAAGGAACATTTTGTTCAGCATGCCAGCCAAAACGGAGATCATAGCTTGTTCCTTAACAAACCAGGATTGCAACCCAGAGTTGTTCTTGATTTAGGAATCCTGGTTTGTCTGGGAGCATCAAGACAGGATTCCTGACTTAGGGAAAGTGGAACCTATAGCCTGGGTATGGCCCTCTGAGGATTCCAAACTGTTTCTTGGGCCTTCATCTTTTTCTGTGCTTGCCACAAAGAAGGTACTTTTCTTCCTTCCTAGCTAGCATTAAAAAGTACATTGCCAGTGCTAGCAATCTGATCTGGATCAGGAGTCAGGCATGTCTGTGTGCATGAAAGAATTAGCAGGGGCCTTCTTTTTTGTTTTACTCCTCTTATGATTCTGATCTAGATTGGTCTCCCTTTCTACTCCTACATTTTAGAGGTAGAAAACATCTAATTGATGTAAACCAGTCTTTTTCCCAGTACAGATTTTATTGGATTGCTTTGGTTGGTGAATAGATTTGTATGAATGAGAGAATGTGGAAAGAGAGAGACAAGATGGGGATAGATGGAGAGACAGAAGACGGGCATGTGTGAGGGGATAGGAATAGTATGGTTTGAGTTAGAAATTTAATATTTTATTTATTTTATTTAATATCCAGCTTTTCCCCCAATTTGCGACCCAAAACAGCTCACAATATGAGTCAAAATAAGTTTGAAACAATGGATAATACAAGCTACACAAGCAATTATATTAAAAAGATTCATTTGAAACAATTTGAAAAAGCCATTAAAATGACAGAAATACAACACAGCTCAGTAAAAAGATCTTCTGCATCAGACAGCAAATGAGTGGCTGCTTTTGACTCTAGGGTCACACCCACTTTTACTTTTTAAAAAGCAGTGATTCTTAGAAGATTCTTACTGCATCAAATACTGCCTTTTCTTGGCTTCCCAAGTTCCCATTAAATTAGCTGGCTTTTCTCCAAGCTTTAGGTGCGCTAAAGTGGATGCCAAGCAAGACCTTGCTTTCTGTCCTATTCTCTCCGGCTTTCTGCCAAGTGCCATTTGCCATACCTTCTATAACTGGTCTTCTCCTCCCTTCTTTCCACCACAGATGATCGCAAGCTAGTTTTTGTGCAACAGGGCCCGCTGGTGCTGGTGTCGGTATCACGCACCCTGCAGTCAGAGCAGCAGCTACGCCAGGAGCTTTTGTACGTCTACCACCAAATCATCAGCATGTTGACCCAGGCCAGCATCACCCGCATCTTTGAGCGGAAAAAGAACTATGACCTTCGGCGCCTTTTGACAGGCTCGGAGAAGATCCTCGACCGTCTGCTGAACCTGGTGGAGTCAGACCCTTGCTTTCTGCTCAACGCTGTGCGCTGCCTGCCCCTCCCAGCTTCCCTGCGTGATTCTCTAGGTTCTTTGCTCCAAAAGGCCATCACGCCCAATCTGGTCTTCTCTATTTTGGTGGCCCGGAGTCAACTGGTCACCACAGTGCAAGAGAAGACAGTCATTGAAGACTGCCGGCTCGAACCCACGGACTTGCATCTCCTGCTTAACCTCATTGGAGCAACCTCAGCCTTCCAAACAGGGGAGATCTGGACACCAATTTGCTTGCCACGCTTCAACCCTGATTGTTACTTTTATGCTTACATTT